>VYYJ01000763.1:0-45034 GCA_021029165.1 Cyphoderus albinus | reverse complement strand
AGATGTTGCATTATTATTTTTTCACGTTATTTTCCGTTTTCCAACATTTAACCACAATACTTTTCGATCCTTAACTGGTTGCAATCATTATATACTGATATAGGAAATGTAATTCTGATACGTTAGTTTTAGCACACGTTCACAATATTAATTTTTAGGCTACTCTATTTCTGCAACACAATTTTATTTTACTTGTACTATATCACAAGTACGGACTTTGTTGAATTTTATATACATTGCGTAGCTTACAATATCACAGTTAAGTAAATAATTAACCTCCGCGGTGGCAAGTGAATAATTTAGTTGATTGGTTAAATATATGAAAGTGTTACGTTTTTATTTTCTTATTTAAATACAGTTCTCGTTTCATTTAAAATTAATTTTCTTTTATGGTTTTCGGTGTTTATTTGTCTACCCAGGTATCGTTGATGTGTTAACAATTTTTACGGTAACGTCAACATCAGTAAAGAAAGATCTACGGTTGGCTGTATTTTGACAGTGAAGGTCTATAATTTGATTGCTTTTAATTTCATTTCACCTCTATCTCGTTAAAATCATACACTTGCAATAACTGTGCAGTTGATTTAGACTTAGTGCATTTGTAACAGGTCAATCCTTTGTAATCAGTTCATTTTACCGATTTTTATCTATTTTAACCATCATATCTAAAAGAAAGATACAAAAATGGAGAACAGTCAATAGATTTTATCGTGATTTAACATTACCGTGCCATACAAACTCTCCAAAATTAAATGCCAGATCCAAATAAAATAGCTACCATTTTCAAAATATCCAAACAAAACCCGACAAATAAATTACAGATATACAAAACTTAATACAGCATAAATATAAAAATTAGGTTTTCAATATCAAAACAATATTCTTACGTAAAGCACAGCACAAGCTTATAATTTACCGATATTTCATAGTCTTAAATGATACATAATTTAACAAAATAATATTTACAGTTTTTTTTCGCAGTGTCATAGGTGAACTATAAAAAACGTGTAATAGACTGGTTTTGGTAACGCCTTGGAAAAAAAATTTCACGACAGTTGACCGTTAATTATCAGTTCATTCAGTCGTAAAGACTTTCAAAAATACTTTTTATAGCGTGGTAGATGTAACGGGTGAAATTCCGTGAACCTGTTCAATAAACAAACGCCGAATTAACGTCTTTATTTTTTATTTTGATTCATGTAAAAACGCTTAAAAATAATTTTACGAACCAAAACGCATGGTCCAAGTCCTTCGGAGAGGCAAGACAAATGGTTGAAATATAACGGGTGTTCGGACGAATTTACCGGTGGCTCGGGTAAGTAAAGGAAATTAACCGCCGTGTTACCAGAATGTTCTTTAATCATTGTATTGACGCTGTAAAAATCAAGATTATGGATGATTCGAGTGTTTAAAAAACATACCTCACATAGAATTCGAATAGAATGGATATCTTACCTTCGAATATAATCAGGCCGGATACTCTTCAGTGGCCATTGTGGATTTGCTTCCAGAGCATTTGGTTTCTCCTCTGGAAATCCGTTAGGTAGCTGAACCGATAAAACGCTATCCCATGGTACGACAACCGTCCTCGCTTTGATCCGAAAAACTTGTAACAGCCTTCTCAGCTCTTGCTCTCTGGTCGCGGAATCCACTGATGTAGTTGCAGAAGTTGATAACAAAAATACTCGCAAGGTCAGACCTTTCCACGTTGACGTCTGTTAGAGAAGAATTTCAAATGTTAACTTCTTAAATGCACACGTCCAAATACGAAAATATTTCAAAAGGCAAGACCAAGAAACTAACCATATTCAAGATGCAAGCCAGTTGAAGCAAAAAGAGACTCGTGCTCTCCATGAACGAATTTACGTCTCCCGAGAAGAAATTAATTGGCCACGCATCAATAAACAAGTGTTTACTCCTAGAGAAATCCGAATTTGAAGTTATTAAGGTTAATAAACTCTTACATTAATAGTATATTGCTAACCCTAGATTGTAGATATTTCGTACCTTGAAATTTTCTGCTTATCCAACATTTGCATGTTGCGACATAAACACAAATTCTTGTTCATTTTTATGACATCTTTAATCATGTCCACATATTCATTCATGGAAATCCGCCGATCTTGTGGATGCCGAAGAGGAAACAGATCGTGAAACTTGTCTGTCTTGTATTTGGGAGAATCTGAGGTCACACTGAAGAAGTCAACCGGTTGAGTATCATCGTGAAAGCCGAACACGATAGTATTAGGCCGCACTAAAAAATGTTGTGGGATAAATGTTAAATTCACATCTACAAATATTATAGTAAATTGAATTTTTAATCATGTTGGGTTCATACTAGCTCCAAGCCCACAAATTCTGATGAGATGTTGCATTCCTTCTCGAATTGATTTCGACACAGTTAATTCAATGAATGCTTTCACTTTCAAATGATCTACCAGACCCAACCAGTTTGGGTACGTGTCTGAAGCTGGATCAGTTTCCATTTCATCAAAGTCTGCTTGCTACAACCCAACAAAAAATATTAATCATAGCGAGGTCAGGATTTTTGAGACAAGAGCATTTTTATCATGTCTTATTTTATTAAAATACCAAAACATGTCCCAGTACGTAGAGGCCACTCTTTTTCATATCATTAACAAAATCAATCAAAGGGCATGCGGATCGTGGATTTGCGACGAATAATAGCATGTGTGGTCTCCAGAATTTAACATGCTCCTTTCTCGAGTCCAGAAGAAGCAAGTATTTACGCACCTAAAGTTAGAGCCAGTTTTAGTTAGTTTTAATATGTCAACATCACTGAATAAATATTGACTTTAGTCATAATTTATGTAAAGTGACCTGATGGAATATTAGTGCTTGGCTGATACTTCCCCATTGATTTTCGTTATGTATTGGTGTAAGGAGGTGAAGCATCATAACCAGCACGAGGCATGCAATAATTGACAAGCACGCGTAAATTGCATTAATGACAAACATCATTACTAGTGTTCCAATCATTCCAATGAATGCTGTGTGGGCGGAAAAGTACTTAAATGCAGGTCTAAACAAAGTAAGAATAAAAACATTGTAAACAGCCATCGCAGCAAATTTGGAGTTTTGGAGGTTCGAAGGAATGTTAGTTTAAGCAACCTGAAATTGGGCGCACTCGTCAACTCGAGCCCAAGACACGCTAAATTCATTGCACAGTACGAGAGTAAAAATAGTACTGAGTTAAGTTGTGCAATGACGTTGAGTGATCCGATTAACAGAAATAACTCAACCATGACGAAACTGACTAACACAGCAACGATTGGATTTCCAGATCTCGTTGTTCCATTTGCGACAAATCTTAAAAACATGCCTGTATAAAGAAGCAACACACCGACGCATATTCCATTAGACTATAACAAGTAAAGTCACAAAAACGGTGAAACCCCACTCTCAAAATAAGTAAGTGTAAATAAGTCTAAAAATAGACTTGTTACATAATATTACATACCAAATATCTCATCCTTCGCCACCGCTTCCAGTACCCTGCTCGCGCCAATAAGGTTACTCAGAGACGCTGAGAATGTGGCTGTTAAAATACCAATGCTCACCAAAGGCGCATAAAAGTTAACACCCATCATGAAAATGTAATCGTTGTGGAGAAGAAAGTTGGAGCATGTTGATGCTGTCAGAAAGCTGAGAAGAACGTAAATCAAAAACGTGAAGCCAACAGCACTCAGAGTGCCTTTTGGAATACTTTTCCCAGGGTTTTTTAATTCTCCTAAAAAGTTTCCAAAAGTAAATTCCAACTTTAAAATTCCATCTTTAAAAGGAAAATAGAAATATTAGACAATTTAGTGCTGATTTAGGTTGCATACCTGACATGTTTGCCCCTGCCATGATGCCTAAAATAATAAATAAATGATTTACAGCTCAGTCATTTCACTAGCCACACATAGGTAGTCGATTTCAATCAAAGAGAGAACTCACCCGTGACACCGGAGAACAAGACTCCAAACACTACTGCAAAATTTACATAATCATCACTAGCAGCAGTGTAGTCCTCCCTGTAATTGCTGTACAAGTTTTCATGAAATGTCTCAGAAGAAAATCCTGTGAAATTTCCTATTGTAATATTCCCCTTTTTCTCATTCCCCTCTGGTAAGACCTTCCAAATTATATAATATTTCCAAACTTTAGTAAGATGTTTAAAAAAAATATAAATTGCCCGTTAAGAATTAAATTTTCCCTTACAACAGGCGTAAAGCCTCTGAAGAAACTGGCTATCACACTTGTCAAAGATATACCGACGATAGCAAGGACAGCAGCGCTTGTTTTTGCAAAATAGCTTTAAAATATAAAGTTTACAAATCTTGAACTTCTGTAATTATGATTATATTATATACTATATAGTATAAACAGTAGAAAGTTAACAAAGCATACCTTGATCCTGCGAGGCACACGATTAAATTCACAAAGTTAAGCCCGGAACAGTAGAGAAAGCGATACCATCGGTTATTGGGCAATCCCTCGCTTCCTTCAGCAACCATACTACCTCCTGGACCAAAGTTATCAATCAAACCTTCCACACAGCCAGTAACATATAAAGCTGAACTGACCAAGTTTGCAAAAATGAATAACGCTCCTATGGCCCCTCCAAACTCCGGACCAAGCGTTCTGCTAATCATGACTGTAAAACGAAAGATAATTAATTTGGTGGGTGTTCATGATGAAAGACAAAGATTTTTTTTTAAAAACCATTTAAAGTAAACTCACAATATGCACCACCACCTTCGACAGCACCATTTGTTGATATAGCACAAATTGAAAGTACGGTGAATAGTAAAATTCCTAGATTTTGGAGAAACGTCATAATATATTTTAATGTTCCACATCTAAAATGTTCAGTTATTTTATTTCAAAAAAATATTTGAGCATATATAACTCACCATAGGCTATGCAAAATTGAATTAATGACTCAAATAACCCCGAGTTTCCAACAATAAATCCTACTCGAAGAAATAGCAGTGCACTAAACATGGATAAAGCTACTGGACAGAAAACGCCTGGCAATTGGTGAAATAGTTGACATCATATAAAAGAGAAACAGCAATATTTAAGTATGTATTGTTTATTATATTAAATAAGAGCGCATGCCGTGATTTTAGATTAAATTCATTACCTGAGAAAGTCCCAAGTGTTCGAGGTGAAGTTGAAGGTGGTCCCAACTCTCCCTCAACACCTCCATTAATAGAACCGACACTACTTCCGAATTCCGTGTAACCTCCGCTGGATTCATTGCTGGTAAAATTGAATGGTGCGCTGAAGCCATTTGTGAATCCCCCCAAACTTCTGAACAGCCTCCGATTTGTCAAGAGCGGGACCTTCTCATTTGGTCGCCTGGATTGATCGGTAGCGCCGGAAGACAATGGCGCTACCAAGGTTGAGCTATCCACAATAGCTATTCGGGCATCTTGGTCGTTAGGGGACTGCATTATTTTGAGTTGGATTCTGGTTCCGCCGGAACCTGAACCGCCTGCTGTCGATTCCAGTCGAACCACTGTGACAATCTCGTCTAATACTTCACTACAAACTCCTGCAAATAATTTCCTTATTTTAATACTGATATGGGCGGACGGTAGAAGTTCTTCAGAACAATTATGTTTTTTTTTACAAATAAAATCTCTTCACATTTCAAAGTTTTATGAACTATGCAGCTGTGTAACTTCCCAAATGGGGAAATATAATTCGCTTTATACTCCACTATCGCAGTAATAATGATTTTGTGCATATTGTACGGAATTCAAATTACAGAATTTTATCATCCAACATTATATAATGATACCTTGATATCAGTTCACTGTCATTATGCCTATAACGCAGATATACGGTACATGGTGCATTCATATCATTCTAATCATCACCTATTAATCCCCCAAAATAATAAAAAGATATGGGAAACCAAACCTGGTGATCTGGTCGTCATGTCATGCGTCATCTTTACATAGCAATCTAACCAAGTAATCATCGCCGTCATGCCAAACTCGGTGCTGTATCTCGAAACACAAAGCACTCGACAGCTTTAGTTGGTAATTTCACTCCGCCCTCACCTATAACCTGAATTATTTTAGTATGGTTTCTAAAAGTGTTGCAGCGTTCTCGCCGAGTTGGTTTCACTGACTTTTACATAGAGAACAAAGCTTTATCGGAAAAATGGCGAATGTAATAATAAGGCAAACAAGGATGATTTATATTCAGTCTACTTTAATACAAAAGGTCAATAAGGATACCGCAAACTTACACTATTACTAAGCAAAAAGAAACACGTCACAGAGATCGATTTTTACGTTACACTTTTTATAAAGACATGTCATTCAGTATAGTAGATGAAAGATATGGTAGTTAGATCCTTTCATAGTTTTAAATTACTACAGACATTATACATGTCTACTGTAATTGATATGCTTTCTGACAGATTCTCTATCATATTTTTGTTAAAATCAAAAGTTACGCTTACATTTTTCTGTGAACTTTGTTGCAAACAACGATGGATTTGTTTCATGAAAGCTAAGCTGATTCATCCAAAATTGACAGTATTAATAACCTGCTCATTAACGTCATAACTTCCTAAAGCACCTGTTTGATTTGTCTACAGTTAGATTAATTTGAATTTCTCCTTCTGCATTTAGTTTAAAGAGGAAAAAATAACAGCAAAAAAAGAAAGATTTTTCGTATACGTTGAAGCATGAATGAGTTTAAAATCTTTCTGAATAAAAACTTTCAAAGAGACCTTTTTAAAGCTTCATGGCAAGTTATAACTTTATCGTCTTTATCATGAATCATGGAACTCTTCAAAAGCTACCACATCACATTCATATTATTGTAGTCATAACTGTCTGTCAAGGACTTACACAAATTGTATCGTATTCGTAGTGGTAACAGTCTATGTTTGTTTTTAGATGCTTTGTCTGCTTAAAATAAACCATTTATTCATAAGCTAATTATCGTTTAATGTCAGTTGAATTATGCCTTGACGGAGTTTATTGTTATATTTTATTTTCCGTTTTATCTGTAACAGTAAAATTAGGCGATGTTAAATGTTGAATCTTAATTTGCAGTTCTGAATTTATGCAACTTTTTGTTTGGTATATTTTGTAATTTCGTGAGATAGCGAGAGAAAACCGAGAAAAGGAATGCTAGAGTATAGTAAATTCTAAATTCGCCATATGTGTCCTAAAAGTAATTAGTTGTGTATTATTAGTTTTCAAAACGTTTTATTTTAAACCCTTGAGAAATGAACGCAAATCTTTTCTTGATCTTGATATGAGTGACCTATTTAACCTTTTTCATAATGAAAGAAAATATTACATATTTATTTTATGTAAAAAAAAATAACGCCAATGTTTGTTTGGACAGCGACTGAAGTGTCGATGCTTTTATGTGCCATTCTTACCAAGCTTATAACCTCCAATTCAAAGACAGCTAATACACACTACGTATTGCATACGCTCATCTTCAGAAATGACAATCACTGATATCAAATTATCATTGTTTATTTACAAGTATTTCGTTTAATGCACATTGATTTTTCCAATTTATTTTGTTGCACATACTAGTACGTTCTCATATTTCAATCGATATACCCCTTTTCATTCACGCTAAAATATATTTTCATAGCTGGGGATTTTCTTTATCAGCATTAGTGGAAATGGCGAGTAAACTAGTTGTTCAGTTTGTAAACAGCTACTACGTAATTGTATTAAGTATTTGGCAAATAAAAGACCCTCACATGTCTTATACTAGGAAATGATTTAAACAAAGTTTTTCATATCTTACCTTCAAGTTGTCAATTAAGGGGACGTAACGTAATTTATGAACACTCACACTAGTTCACAGTCATTCTAAAGATTAATACTCATCCGTCTAATTGAAATCAAAAACCAATGGAAAGTCACTGGAGGCGGAAGTAAGTTTATTTTGTTTCTTCGTTTATAAAAGTATCAGGATATTATCAAATAATGTAACGAATTCATTATAACTTTACATTCACTAAAGTTAAGAAACTATGAAACTCATTTACGTGTGGAGAAATGAATTCGTGTAATTGACGTAGTAATGATGATTGCCTTTAAATGAACAAATTCCGTGTTGGTTAAGTGAAGGATTGCTGTTTCGTGTATCGATTAACGTGAATTATTTTTATGCATGTTTCCAGCAAGAGTATGTCCAAGATTAAAGTGTCGCAGAGAAAACAAATTCAGGCTAAATTCTAAGACGAATTTTGTGATTTATCTATCAGGTCAATATGATGTACATGTGTTTGGATATGGCAGTTCTATACAAAGAAATATTTTCTCTGTGACTTATGACTTTAATTTTATTCAGTCAATTGTACAACTTCAGAATATTTTTTCACGTAGAAAGCCTAGGTTTGCACTTGGAACTGTCGAAAAGAACTGATGTTGCAAGTTGCAACTGCCACTGTTATGGTGTTTACGAATTTAGCATTGCAAGTTCATGTAAACAATTTCTGCAATACTTTCTCATGCTTCGGATGAGCATTGGGGGATAACTCGTTGACTCACTCTCACTCAACCCTCTAAAAATGAACCATAAAACATACTAGTGTTCATGATGGTAATGATACGGAGATACAGAGAAAAATCACGGCACGACATTCACATTTTATTTGTTATCATTTTTAGGCTTTCTTTAGATTCCTCTAAGCCTTTTCTATACCAACATGAGTGCTAAAGTGCTTTTGCGTTCATATCCTATTCGTAGGATAAATCTGTTTTTAGTAAGGACAAGAAGTATGTATAATACCCATGTGTCTTAAAAGAATGGTGCTGCTCTGCCTGCGCTTTTATCACCATTTACAACCGTTACACTTTTTATGCTGCAGAAAACCTAGTGAAATAAAAAAATTAAATTATTATAACAACCATGCACTAGTCGAGACGAGAGCCATTCGATGAGATCACCTTTTCTTCTCGGATGTATTTTTTATTCACATTTCATTACATCGTCAAGTCATTGTAACGTCTTTGTGAGTGCATTATTATGACTGAAATTCATTTATTAGTCATTCAGTCACTGAATGTTACGCTAATAAAAATTCCGCACATGCTGTGAAACAAAGTCAACAATTGTGTTATAACTTTGTAACTAATTTTTTTGTTCAAATGTTTTCTGCTTTTACCTTCGTGACAGGTGTTTTTGGGCGAGAGACCATTTAAAGAGTCTGGGGTTATTTTGCTTTAGAAAAGAAACTTTAAACATTTTCCTATGAAATATTTTATAATAAAATATTACATATGTAAGTACATTGTTAATTTTAAGAGACTATTCAATCGCAGTCTAGTATTAATGGCTATAATAATGATGCATCATGCATGTCTATATGATAATGTTATAAGACCACTTCAACGAATATCGTCATCCGCACAATATTTGCTTTATAATTCAATGCGAGTTTATTATAATATGATGACGCAGCCGATTTGTAATGCTAAAAGCTCAAACTTATAACAATTTATCATCACCATTGTGAACATAACATCGTTAGCACATTTACTTTTAATACATAATTGACCAAATCCCTCATAGTGTTAGGGTGTATTTATCTCGTCCAAATTTTGTGTGGGTGGGTGCGTATTGATTATTATGTCGTTTCATGATTTGCATGCAAGCTATAGCGTCCAAAAACTTCCTTCCGTTGTAGATTTCAGTGTTTGACTACAATTACCTTGAAAAACAAATCAGCAGATCCACTCTTAATGTAATGAAGTGTTTGTTACTAAATCAATTAAATTATTGATGACTACATTAAAAGTATGTCAGTGATAATGGAGTTTTCTTTTACACTTCCTATAGGTACATGTGTGAAGTTTTAATGTATGTATATTATTTCTTAACCAATCATAAATGGCATGGTCAACCTAACGATGTTTTTCTGATATGCTTAAAGTGATAAGTTTCGGGGAGTCTTCGGTGAAATGAGGTTTTAATTGTTTCTCCAGGTTTTAAGTTACAACTTGATGATTTAAGAGCATGATAGAATGTTACATTCTAAAGTGAAGAAATGTACAGGCGTGGTATGAAATGCACTATCATTTGTATTATGGTGTTTGTATTCATACTCATGGTGCGAATTCATTTAAAATGAAAATAAGCGAATATTTTCTGCAGTGATAATTAATCATGTTTTTGAACTACAAAACAGCTAACCGACGGAAAATGCAGGATGAAGCGATATGCACTGTAAAATAGGGACATGCTTAACTAGATTATATAGGTTGAATGGGATGAGTATCAGAATGAGCCGATTCTTCACAATGGTTGAGAGTATCATACGTGGGAGTTTTATTCTCATGTGCAATAGCACTTTCCAATGCTACATATGTATCATTGCGGGCAAAGAGCCCACCTGACAAGCAGCCGTGAGCAAGTAATCTGCGTGATTTGCTATTTGCAAATTTCTCTGTTGTACTCTGCTAAGCTCGTATAAACTTAAGAAAGAAATACACTTCTGCTAAACTTCATCAATCAAGAAACAAGTTTATATATAAAATCTTATCATTGTCTTTGGTAGGGTGCAGAGATGCATAGGTTTGAATAACCACTAACCAGTGATGTTATGTGATGTACGTGCTCTTTTATGAAAAAGGTGCTCGATTTTTAAATGAGTTAACTTGATCATTTGGGATATTATTGTATAAATCTTAGACAATGAGGCAAATTAAGACTAGAGCCCGCTTAAAGGGTCCTAAAAGTAGTAAAAACAAAGTGATGTGAAACGTAAAATACAATTCAACAATAGAATTTGCTTAATAACAATCATCAAAGATTTTGCTCTCTTCTGATATTCCTAATATTTAATCGGATAGCTCTCATTTTACCCCATCGTTTATTAATAACAAGCCTTTAACTTCACAACTTTCTTCTAAAACCTGAGTTATGTGTACGTAATACATGTGCACCGTATAATTAATTATCTCGATTCAATCAAATAATTGAAATAAATGACAAACAATTTGGCAACTCATGACATGATGGGATGAATCCTGTCAGTCCATCCTCATCGCCACCAATTCTGTCATCGCAGGACGCTAAGGTCTACGTCCACGGTTACTTGTGTGCCATTGTTTCTCTTCAACTCAAAGCTATAAAGGTAGAGAGAAATAGTTACCATGATTCGTTGGTGGAGTTAGCGGAACCGTGCTTCAAATTCGGGCAAATCGCTTCCTGTAATTACCTATTGTTAGCTGGACTAATTTGACTGCCTCTAGCAGCAGTGCCATCCGGTACATGGCATGGAGGTTAATTTGGAGATTGAGAAGGCTGCTGGCCATTGCTTTGCTCATTTGCTTTTTGATAGCGTTATACCTAGGTAGTGCTTCCTTGCCCCCGTCCAGTTACAAAAACACAGATGGCAGAGGTACACACTTTTGTCTTTAAAATCTATTTAAATATGACGCATTGGAAATAACTCCCTTATTGTACATTAATTTTGTCTTCTTGAATTATGCACAGGAAAATTTTTCGCCACAAACTTCCCTGCGGTGAGAGAACCTCAAAATGCATTGAAAGAATTGCCGGCTAAAGCTCATCATTTAGGAGTACAAAAATACATTAAAATATATTTTAAATACATCAATATTGCATAATTTATTGTCCAAGTTAATTCTTTGAATACAATAACAAAATTAACATAATTTTTATAGATCATCGTGCCGTTTCGAGATAGATTTGAGGAATTACTCACGTTCGCGCCTTACATCCATCGGTATTTGTTGCACAAAGGAATATCTCATGAACTTATCGTGGTCAATCAGGTAGGCTTCAATATTCAACCTCAGATACTACAGACTCCTTAAGAGTTTTACAAAATAAATAGATCGGAACCAAGTCCGAAAAGAATTCGCAGAATGTAAAACAGTAGAATGAAAGGGGCCGGCCCGAACACATAAACTACGAAAATAATAGCCGGTGAAATTTGTAAAAGTCTGCGTAACTGCTTCTCCATCACTTCCTCCCGTGTTCCGTTGAAGTCATCCAGAGGAATTCTGATAGTATCAAAAATAATTGATAATGGCTTTGGAAGACGAACTTCATTGTCATTTGCCCACTTTTTCACTTTCCCGAAACTTTCACTAATCATTTTTAAAATAGGGAGATCTTCCATTATGTTATTAAAGGTTGGAATTGGTGGTAGTTTCGGTGGAAGCTCCATCATTTTCTTACTTTCCGTTTCAGGTTGCTTATCCATAGTAGAAAACTTTAAAGGATTACTTAAAACAAATGATAATTGTACCGCCACACAGAAGAAAACTAAAATACGACATTTAGTGTCCATAATATATCCATTGATTAAACTAAAAATTTCAAGTTTCGTTTTATATTTTTTTTGAATCTTTCAACTTTTCGACTGCAATTTAAATAATAAGGTCTTTTTCATCAGACGGAAAGATTTTATGTGCATTTTATAACCTTCGCAAAAGAAAGCGTGCGTTTTTGTGATTAAACAGCAGAAAGAGAGAGTGAGCAGCATTTGTTTAAACAAAATCGACATTATTGACACTTTAAATTAGAACTTGTAAACGAAACCTACACGATGATTTTTACTTTACACATGTGTTCAAATATGAATTTGAGTCGTTAACTGAAATCCTGATTTTCTTTTTTGGCTTATTTGCAATTAGGTTGATGGTTACAGATTTAACAGAGCGAGTTTAATAAATGCTGGGTTCTTGTACGCCACATCAACGGAGCGAAACGATGGGAAGCCTTGTGACTACATAACAATGCACGATGTAGATCTCCTTCCTTTAAACTATGACCTTCCTTACGAATTTCCTGGACAAGGTAGTGTAATGCATGTTGCAGCTCCTGGTCTCCATCCAAAGTATAATTATCCTACTTTCATCGGAGGCATTCTTGTAGTTACGGTACCTGACTTTCTCCAAGTTAATGGAATGAGCAATGTTTACTGGGGTTGGGGTATGGAAGACGATGAGTTTTACGTGCGGCTCAAACATAGCAACATTGAGGTGAGAATTAGTGATAAATATCTATTGAAAGTACTCAATCAATCAATCAGGGCGAACCGACTACAAAATAAAGTTTCGTATTGTAATACGCCTCTGTGTAGTGTTCTTGTTCAGCATTCAACATCCATATTACAAAAACACTTCTTTTATTAACGCAGTACTTTGCACAATTAAATTCAGAAATCTAAATGTCCTGCTCTATTATCACGTTGTAGGTGAAACGACCTCTTGGAATAACAACGGACAAGACGGACACATTTCGTCATGCTCACAGCGCGAAAGTGAGACCCAGAGACACAGTGAAATGCTATGACCAGTTTAACCGAACCAAACGTCGTGATAGGCTAACTGGCCTGAACAATCTTAACTATACATTATTATCCACTTCCCATTTGACAATTGACGGAGCTCCTCTGGTCATTTTAAACGTTAGACTTCAGTGCGACACTGCGATTTCTCCTTGGTGTGACTGCTCTCAAAGTACAGAAAGTAGAAATTCTCAGAAAAATGCAAGCAATCAGAACAAGCTTAAATCTAACAAGTCAAATAAAAACATTAGTTTAAAGAAATCATAACTACTATGAAATGAAAATAAACTTATGCAATAAATGTTTAAAATCTCAAGTTTCCTGCTGCTGTAAATTTCTTTCATTGCTTTTATATTTGGAATTGCATTAAAAATGACCATTCCAGGACCCAGATTATTGGATTCGAATAGGTAAAATTCTTTGACTGTTCGGCCATTTCTATGTTCCAACGGAGAAAGATTTCGGAAGCGGTTTGATTACGAGAAAATCTGATGGCATTGTATCGAGTGGGATTATTGAAATCCTCAACCGAATGATTTAGAAAAGAAATAATGTTTTAAATTTCATAGAGCCTTGTAATGCAAATGAAGGGAAAACTAGACACCCATCGTCATACCGTTAATTATCATGCACCTTATAATTAGTTTGTGTAAAGAAAAATTGTTGGGGAGCATAAAACAGGTCTTGTGTAAACAAATGTTTGACCTAGGAGTGGATTGTTTTAGACACATGTTTAACACGATTTACTGTCATGACTTGCGGTTATAAATATAACGATTTAATCAAGACTCATCATAACTTCTACGTCTATAATGAGAGTAACATTCTATTAAGTGAGTATGTGTGCAAGGATTGAAGTAAGCCATGAGCATAAGCATAGTACAAATTATATAAGCAAATTTTATTTTTTCAAATATACATTTTTCATTAACCTCAGTACTTTAAAGAACAAGAATTGTCTAGTCTTTCGTGGTGTCATTGCCAATTTATTTAAATAATAATTGGTGATGATGTTGTTCAATCTTAATTAGGAATATTTTATGTGTAATGGAAGGGCTTAAGTTACAATTAACATACGTTGGAGCTTGGAAGATTTTTCAATTATGCTCTACACGTACACATTGGCTGACAGAAAATTTTCATAAAGCGTTCTTTAAAATATATTTAGCAGAAAATAGGTAGAATTACTTGCACAAATAGTTAACAAAGCTTACAATACAATCAAGCAAAGCTTTACTTAATGTGTAATATCACTCAAATCTGTCAATTGTTGACAAGCATACAATAGAGTGTATTGGACAGGTTGCTGTTTGCTGTTCAAGGTCATAATTTGAATTCATAATCTCGTTTGAGGTTACAAAAAATTATGTATGACTTTGACAATTTCAATTTACGCAGTTTACTGTCGTCGTCAGGTAAGGTTTGTGTAAGAGGAAGGGATGGAATGGAATTTGCCTTACTGTAGCGAGATGGGATGAAAATGAAACGGATGCTGAAGTACGTTTTCGGCATGGCTTAGAAAAATTGGTCAATGGCTAGGTCAATTATGCCCATATTATAATTTGGTCGACAAATATGGATAAATCGATTGACTCCAACCAATGTGGATGAAAGTAGTCATGTTGTGATGTGACTCAGAACAGAACTCAAACTCAGGTCATTTCTTAATTGTGTTTCTACTAATCTTCTTGCCAGTAGATTTTGCTGCCTCGTTTATTTTAGAAAATAGATGCATTTAAATAAATACGCATTAAGCAGTTTAGTTGACAGTATCACAACAAAACAATTGTTTCTAAAATCTAAAATAGTGCACTCCATTTCATATTTTCGTATTAACCAGTGACGTTTCCTCCAGAATTCATGATGATTGGAGTGAGGGTGGAAATGTGTCATTTGTTCTTTGTATTTTCCTTGTTCACATCAGCATCGACTTTCAATGTAAACCAGGAGAAAAAGGAGCCTCTGGCTTTGATTAAGCAAAGTACCTCTTGTACAACACAAACTTACAGACCTCGTTATCATTTTAGTCCTTCTGAAAATTGGATGAACGACCCCAATGGACTAGTTTATTATGACGGACTTTATCATTTATTTTTCCAGTACCATCCAGGCTCTTCAGTAAGATTTTGTATAATAAAATTATGAGTGGTAAAGTTCAATTTTATTCAAAACAGAACCAAACAATTTAGTATACTTTCTGTAATTAATATTTAAACAGCTTTGGGGTCCCATGAATTGGGGACACGCAATATCGAGAAACTTAGTTACTTGGGAAGAATTAGACATCGCTCTGATGCCAGATGAACTTGGAGATATTTTTAGTGGAAGTGCTGTTGTCGATCACTTGGACAGGGCTGGCTTCAAAGACCAAAACTCCACAGTAGACCCAATTGTCGCCATTTACACGAGTGCTTCCGGTGAAAGCTATGAGATCCAGAGACAAAGCTTGGCTTATAGCATCGATAACGGAATTACCTTCCAAAAATATGAACACAATCCCATTTTAGAGGCTGAAAACAGTTCAGATTTTAGAGATCCTAAAGTCTTCTTTCATTCGGCCAGCAGTAAGTGGATTATGTCACTCGCTGTTGGCCACAAAATTGAATTTTATTCGTCCACAAATCTACTCAACTGGACAAAAGAAAGTGAATTTGGAGCGGATCCCCTTCAGGGGGAACATGGCGGCGTATGGGAGTGTCCTGATTTAATACAATTGCGAGCTCAAGTTAATAGTTCGACCATCATAGATATTTGGGTTCTCCTGGTCAGCATCAACCCCGGGGTACGAAGAGAAATAAATTTTTCAAAATCAAACACATTTCTTATATTTACACATATAATATGATTTGAATTATAGGGCCCTAACAAAGGTTCGGCAACGCAGTATTTTATTGGCAACTTTAGTGCAAACCGGGATGGGACTCTTTCATTTACAGCCTTTGAATGGAATAATGCGCAGTGGCTTGATTGGGGTATTTTCTTTAAATCATTCCATTTCAAAATTGGTTTAAATCTTTCTTTCTGTAACCCAAACCAAATAATTCATAATAGGTCCAGATAACTATGCTGGAGTAACATTCTCGAATGAGCCGAGTGGCAGACAAATTTATATTGCGTGGATGAGCAACTGGAACTATGCAAACAAAACACCTACGAGACCATGGCGTGGCCAAATGACTATTCCACGTCAATTAGGGGTCCGTGTGTTGAATTCTTCCAGTGGTGATCTTCGCCTTACATCTAATCCAGTTCCGGAATTGACCTCGCTCCGCCACCCACTTCTGCAGATATTGAATCGCATCGAGTTCGAAATGCTCCCGCAGACCATAACCGTATTAACTAATGATGCTAAATTCAAAAGCCCTTTGATGGAACTCGAAATAGACTTGGAAATTGTCAATAATCCTCAATTCTCCATTTGCGCTCATAATACTTTGAAGGAGGAAACGTGTTTTGGATACAACGGGACACATTGGTATATTGACAGATCGAAGTCCGGAAACTTCCATAAAGTGAATAAATTATACGCTGCCAGTGCCCAAGCTTTTGCTACTCGAGAAACAACGGATACGGAGGTGACAATTAGAATATTCTTTGATGTGTCATCCATTGAAGTTTTTGCTGATGGCGGACTGACGAGCATGACTGCACTTCACTTTCCAACTGAACCTTTTGACAAGCTTTACATAGAACATTGGAGCAAGGGAGCAACAAACGCATCTCTACGAGTGAAACGTTTTAAATTGTGGGCCCTGAGATGCTGGTATTCAGGATCGGCAAGCACGAAGCCAACGCCGGTTTTCACATTAGTTACAGTCTTCATTGTGCTTTTATGTGTCTTGCCACAATAATTTTTTGCGTGTTATGCGTTTACTTGGGTGCAGTCAAAGTCAAAGGTATCGTTTTATTAATTGCAAGACAAAAAGTACCTTTTACATTATTCATTTGATTTATGTCAACTCACTTAATCATTCTCACTTTATCTAAAATACGTCAACTAATTACCAGTAATTATTGTACATTTGTCACAGTGCCAGTTGTTTGCAATAAACAAACAATTGTCAAGAAGGACGTCGTGTAGATTTCTGATTTATGAGTGTGCGTTCAAATTTTAAATAAGTGTTGGCACTGGTACAATCCATCGTATGGGCAGGATTAATTTTTTTAACATTAAGTTTAGTTTGTCTCTTAAAGCACTAGTCGTTGCAAGTAGTGGTGCAGAACATGCACCCTTTCATGCAAAAACGTTCAAGGTTTGCTGCTTTTTCTACATCATGCAAACCGATCCATAATCCATTTGGACCGTGGGCAAAGTTCTTCAAAAGTAAACTATTACGTAAAGCTTGCTAAGTAAGCGAAAAACAGGCGACATTTTTATCATTGTTTCAGGAATTCCGTATTTCTCACACTTGAAGTTGAAGAAGATGCATAAAGCCATGCTTCCTAAAATATGTATAATGTCACATTTTTCCACGTATTTGAATTTCCATATTATACATTTTGAGTCAAAATTTTTGACACTTCCTAACATAAAAAACAGAAAAAGTGCAAAATGCCTTAGTTAGCATAAAGCAAAGCGACTCACTCATAAAGTCATCCTAAATAGACGTGCTACAATTTTAAGTTTTTGGCTCTAATTCACCATGTGTTGCAAAAAAAACTTGTCACAGGATATTTATTTTCATACTGTGAATCTAGTTTGATCCAAGCACACCTTTCGTAGTATAAGTCATCATATTGGCATTCCGACACATCCTTTCTAATTTGGGTTTGTATCTTTGGCAAACTTAATATATGCAGTCAGATTACAGATTGTACTTGATTATAAATAAGTGATTTCCTCTTCCATTCTGTCTTTCCTGAAATTCCGTTACCTTACCCTTCCTTAGTTTTTATCACAAAGGGAAAAATACTGACGATCCCATCCAAATAAAGTTTGCGTGTAACTGCCGTTTTTCGTGTAAGCAAAAAATAATTTATCACAATACTTCTCGCAAATCTAAAATTGCATATTGCACCTGTCCTAAACTCAAAATGGATAACAAAGTGTAAGGTGATATTCTAATTCTTTACCTACAACAACTCACTACACATAATTTCACTATAAAGACTATTTTACAAGTTTTAAAATATGAAATAGTTATCCGGTCAACAACGACCAAAATTCGCTAGTGTAGTATTTGATACCAAATTGGTATTAACAATTCACAAGATGAAAAGCGTATCTACAAAATGCAGAGTTCCAGTTGATTTTGATGGAGAATGGCACAGGATTTTCATTTCATTGAGCAAATTTTTCGAAAGAGTAAACCTAAAGCTAACAAGGCCTGTAATTTTGTACATATTCAATCAATTCTCTTCTAATCAATTGCCTGCTGTCTCTTGGTATGTGTGGTTTGCAAAATAAAATAAATTAACGCATTGCATCTAAAAATATGTAGAGATACATACTCAAAGTAAAATGTAACTCAAATGATAAGCATCTTCTTATATTAAATAGCATTTTGTACGATACACACTTGATTATTTGATACTTCATGTTGATGCATTATACCTTGAGGTACACTTGTCTCGACATGTTCTGAAAACATAATTGGGAATGGAGTTGAAGGTAAGATTGAATTGAAGCACCCAACATAACTAGTCTATATCTATTATTATACTAGCCAAAAGGAATGGGTCCTTAAGACTAACGCTATGTCCTGTGTACTTCCAAAATTCAGCCTTCTTTCCATCACTGATGTAGTATTGCGCTTGATACGAAACAATATAATTAAGGAACTTAAGGCAATGCACCCATTTATAATCTTATGCTTCGCGTCTCTGCCTCAAAGAAAAGTGCGTTATCTGATCAATTTGGTCAGGATGATGATAATAATGATAATAATGTGACAAAGGTCTCCTGGTGGACTTGAGAAAATGAATAGTTCATTGAATGCAATAATGCACTCTTCCAAAGATTAATATTTATTCTATCTCTGATTAAGCAGTGACTAGTACAGTATTTGTAACCCACTGCAGCCCAAGACGCAACATTTTAGTACTCATATTCCATTTTGTAAATACCGTTTACAAGTGAATTCGTGAATCATTTTCATTTGTAATTGGTACGTGAAATTGAACAAATATAATAACATATCGTCATATTTTTTGTTAGTTTGCCATGCTTAACTGGCGTATCAAAGAATAACTAAAATCCAATGGAACAATCAACAGCCAAGTGCATTACTATCGCATTCGCCAAGCGGTAAACTAGGTGTGTTTCTGTGTTTGTATCACCCACAACTTATAATTTCTTGAACATTTCATAACACCGAATAAGCTTTAGTGGTTTTTTCTTGAGATCTAAAAAAGTTCAAGCTTGCCAACAAAAATGTTATTTTAGAATGTGGTCGTAGGTTCAGATCTACCTAAATTACTTGTCATTTTACTTTTCTCATAAATTTTTTAGTTGCAGTTTAATTTGTTATTACACCAGTTCGATGAATAGTGGAACCGTCAACCAATTTTCTGCTTTTAGCTGTGTACAGTGTGGCTATTAGAACCTTATCAAAAAGTTCTTCATTTAGGTATTTGTTTAAAAGTGTCAATTAGTATTTACTGAAACTGAAGGTAATAGAAAAATTCTGATTTTTATATAATCAGTACCGCATCACATTATATTATTGTGGTCAACGAGTAACGTTTTTGTTGAAATACGTTGTGGTGGAACTATATTTTTTGTTTCAAACAAAAATTGCACAGCAGAACCAGTAAGGTGCAGATGCATTACATAATAATTTTTTCAAGCTCTTTTTTTTTGCTGTGTAACAATAATCAATAAAAGAACCTTTGTTCGACCAACTGTAAGAGAGATGTTCGTCATTATTGGCTCGAAGTCAGCTTTATTTTCCATTTACCTAATAAGATGTGTTTCGTTCACTTGTAAGAAAGGAATCATCAGGTAAAACTGACCTCGTGCTACTCTTAATATCTCTTTTAAGAAGGGTGTTTTCTATCATTGTACAAATAAATTCAATGCTGCTATCTGTATGATTGGACATAAATCTAGGTCTTTCTGTTGTAGTTCCTATTGATTTAAGGCTCATGTAAAAATATCGTTAAATATTTAGCTGCCTCGTGTAGGTATATATGTAGAAGTAACCCGCGTGGTTGCAATATTGCTGTTATTAAGTTTTAATCCAATCTCAAAAGAATAATTTGCGTTATAATTACAATTAATAAGCAATCGTAATGGCACGAATAGGTATGTTAACTTAACATTATAACATTTTTGACGAA
Organism: Cyphoderus albinus; assembly: GCA_021029165.1. Classification (NCBI taxonomy): domain Eukaryota; kingdom Metazoa; phylum Arthropoda; class Collembola; order Entomobryomorpha; family Paronellidae; genus Cyphoderus; species Cyphoderus albinus. The sequence goes on along the minus strand of VYYJ01000763.1, from coordinate 24,423 downwards.
TGTACCATGATTTAAGCACTTCATTCATTGAAAGCTTATCCCTATCACAGGATCTAGTAACCACATTTGTCTATATTCTCTTTTATTAAAACATGTCATTTTGAGAGGCATAGTTGCTCCAACACATATCTTACTCTGGACTTACAACTCGATAAACAATGTGCATTGTGTATTTATTAAGCGGAACAACAATATATTATTATGTTAAAAATAAACCAGTAAAGACGAATGGAAGACTGAAGGAAAAGGACCTACTTAAATTTAACATTTCAACATGAATGTAATAAATCTTTTAGGCAATCGAAAAGTTGAGGATAGACTAAGGACGTTTTGTCAGGCAATGTTTCTTTGCATGTACATCCTATTAACAGTTTCCTGTCCTTACTTGGTCTGACTGCCTATAGAATATTGCTTATATTAACAACTTTTTATGTTCCATAAATGTGCCTTTGAAAACTTGACGATTTGTGAAGTGCCGGAAAGGGTAAAGTGAGTGAATGTTTAAAAGCTGTTTTTATATCTACACAAAGCAAAATGAAGCAAACACTTAAAATGTGAGTAAAAATAAAGGCAGTTAATTTGTAGTTTGCATTTAAGGGCTTAATTGTGTGGGCACAAAGTGATTCACACAATGACAATAGTAAATGTTTTACTGGAAACAAGTACAAATTCTATTTTCTGTGATATCCAAAACGGAAGTGCAAAAGTTAATAATGGACAGAGAAGACTAAAGTGAAAATCAATTCTTTTTATCATAAATCGTGTTCACTTGAAGTTATGCGGAAATTCATTAAAGATCATCTGTGGCCCAAGAGAATTTATTTAGACAAGGTAAAGCACACTGCAGTTTCTTTCATGAATACCAGAAACGAGGCGTAGTGAAATATCATGATAAAATTGCACGCTCCTCACACTTCTTTGATATAAACAAGGAAGTCAGATCGAAAAGTGATTTCCATTTTACAGGTTTAAAACCACACGCAACATGCACTTTACTTTCCTACAATAGTGTAAAAAATCTACATAATATATCTGATGGAGTAATGGACCACTTTCCACCGCATCGTCATGATCGTTTAGTGTTGGGACAGGCAATAAAATCTCGGTTTTAAAAATAAAGTTGCTTTCAGAGAGTAGGATAGCTAAAAATTTCCCCTGCAAACATATGTACGTTACAACGAGTGGTGTTTTAAGAGTAAGAGGTGACAGAGTGTCGCCCACAGAGTATGCTACTTATTTAGTAAACAATAATTATTTACATCAAATTATCTTTATTATTAGGCTTTCCATACGAATCTATCATACACTACATACTGTCGTAAATCTAACAATGTTACCATTTTCCCACTGCTCCTGCAGCAAGCCCTTTGACTTGAAATGGGGAAGCGGACAATCCAAAACAATAAATATTCTGTTAGACGAAAATGTTATGGTTTATGGATAATTATTATAAAATGAAGACAAAACAAGGAAAGTTTTAAATGAAAACCGTACAAGACGATGGAGTTTAGCAATAACAAGAAAAGCAATAACAATTTGGTAGATATTCTCACCCTTTTGTGACGTCTAATGATAAAGAGAAAAAATACTAAACCAGTCTCCGACCATCGGAGTCCGATGGCACTGATACAAGAAACAGAAAGAGACGAAGAAAGGGGAAAACGTCAATATAACACAAACGTGTTATTTATTTCTGCCGATGTGTAAAAATCAGACCACCTACTCGTACATTGAACTTTAAATTTATGTTTATTGTAGGTGAAATTACGTAATCTGGTAAGAAACGCAGATCATCATTTTTAGAAATCAAATGATGAGTTTGTTTCTTCATTTTTTGGCAAAATTGGTTTCTTCAGTTTTGAGCAAAATCATAGCATAGTTCGTTTCTTGATAGAATATGAGAACTTGCAAATAAGAAATAATTCTTTAATTCTTTAAATTCCGTAAACAAAAGCCATTTAATTTGTTACTGTGATATGTGAAGCCGCTTCCTCAGAATGTACATAGTATTTCTCGAATAATTCAAATGTAATGAAATCTGTGAAAACACTAATTATTGAATTGCAAAAATGTTATTTTAATAAAGTGACGCATACATAGGCACATTTAAATAACATCATCGAGATCCAACTTTAGGTCATAATAATAATTGTATAAACACGGTAGTACATCATTCCAATATTATTAGTAATTTATTACTCAAAAGTTGACAAACATTTATGGACATCTCACTTATTAATTCTTCTTTAATATTCACTTTGCGTGAGACAAGAAACAAGTGATTAAATTTCCACTAAATATGCTCTCGGATCCGGAATTTATTTGAATAATATTGGCTTCTTAATTACTTACGTTAGGTAGTTCCGATTTGCAAAATCGATCATGTCTATCAATAATGATTATCTTATAAAGTAACTACAAAGATGAAGGATTCATAAGGAATGGAGAACGCTGCTTACTTGTCGAACTTGATTGCAGTCGTCAGTTATGGCTGCCAAGTTGCAGTAATCTCATGACGATGCAAAAAATGTAATATTTAACTATATAAACGTAGAGCATTGTGGACTGTGTATGTCAATATATACTACATATATAAATTTTAGTATTGAATTCATTGGATAGAGAGTCCTTAACAGTAAAGAATAATAACTAGTTATAAATTCACGATATTTATTACTACGCTTCTTGTGCTCGACAGTCAACACCTTATCCAACCTTGATCACCAATGAGAAGAAAATTTGATCATACAGATAATGTGATTCATGAGAAGATGAGATTATGCAAAAGCAACTTTTTAGCTGAATAAGAAAAGACAAAAATTTTAATAATGAATTTGTAAGATTCCACCATGCAAGATAATCAAATGAGGAATAAAAATTTAAGAACTGTCAAATTGAGTTTTTCGGTTTAAATATGTTACAGAATCTTAAATAAACTTAACCCGAATTACAAATTTCAATTTTATAAACTGTCTCTACCAGAAGCTTCAATTCTAAAATAGGTGAGTAGGGTTTCACAAACTCCATCTCAAATAGTTGATGATTTGAAGTGAGTAAAGTTCAGGTCAAAGTTGATGGTTTCGTGGTTTCGTATGGCGCTACGCGTATAAAGTATGTACCTAAATTATGTATCACACTTTGCTTTTCGTGCTGATGTCAACAATTCAGATGTGTAATTTTAGACTTTAACATATAGTAAGTAAATCACTGTACTGTTTTGCTGTTACGTATAAGTTTATGATAATAAAAGTGCTGTTTTAGGTGTTTATCTAACTTACATTACAGTTAAATAGGTTAGAAAAGTTTTAATTTAGTTTCAAACTGGAAAAAATCCGTATTTCAAATTGACAAAAAGGTTTTGATGTTGATGATCTTTTGTTCATACATTTGTCTTAAATCATTGGTTTTTTCCAACTCACCTTCTAATTTAAAAAAAGTAAATATATAGCTATATAAAGTTGTTGTGAAATTATGTGTAGTTCATTACTGATCATAATTTATGTGATAGTACTTAACCCTAAATAGTGCAAGTGATCGAACGCTGCGAGACTAATTTACCTTCAAATATAGGCCGAAATCTTTGATATTCCATAAAGTGCAAGGTAGAGGAGAGAGAACGGAAGTGAGTGTAAAATCAATGTTCATGTCAAAAATAGCCCATGACCATTAAATCGCAAACTCTTATATAATAAAAGAACATGGAATTATTCATGCTGCAATATTCAGATTTTGTTGCCGAAATATTTAGGTTGGAATAACGCAACACGTCAAGTTTAACTAGATAAATTGCATTCAATGAACCATGTCAAACGATAGATTCTTGCTTGTTACTGATATCTCTCACTCTCACTCTGATAACCATCAGTGGCAGACTAACACATGAATGTATAATAAATGCTACATTATTTTAAGCATTCCTATGCCAAAGCTGAACTTGAACTGTATTTTTTCGTACTCAATCTGTAGCTAATTCCTGTATGCACTACACTAGTTCAGCAGGATCATAAATTTTACAAAAACCATTTATAATGAATGCCAATCACAGATATGAAAGGTGACAAAGTTGTTTAAATTCATTATGCAAACGAGCCTGGAAATTTCAGGTGACAGGAAATACCACCAATGATCTTATCATGATGACATTTTGAAATCTATCATTGAGAATTGAGAGAACATAATATCCTTCTCTGAAGTTGTACATTGTACTGACATGATGTTTGTGCTAGCTAATACCAATGAAATCTAGTCTCACCTAGGCACTTACTGCTTCTTACAGATCAAAAGTGTTGAAACTAATAAATGAATTATTAATGGAGCTTTAATCGTTGTAACAAGTTGGCATCACGTGGTGGAATACAAAGTACTTTAAGTATGATGAACTGTTGATAAAATACCTGAAAGCCGTGGATGTCATTGTTATAGTCGTGTAAACTTATTTGCATACCTGACACATAACAAATTACTTTATGTTAAACACGCAAAATAACATCAAGTGAAATGTGGGACTGAAAAGATGGAACGAAGCAAATATCTCGATGATTAAGTACCTACCTGAATTAAGAAGTTTCAATCGTCTATTCACGTAGTCTTAATCGTATTTATAACTTGTTCCGTTCGCTCGTTATATAATCGTATGTTTCATTTATTTATTTCATTAAATAAAGGTTAACAAAGTACTACTAAAGTTTATTGCAAGTCAGAGATAATGAACTGCAAAACAACCCAAAAACAAATCAAACACAAGTAACAACCTCACATCCCAATAAAACATTCGTGAAGGTTATGTTAAAGCCTGGGTTAATGCATTTACAGAATATTTATTGTTTGTACTATTTAGTGCATCACAAATTAGAGTAAAAATCAATTAAATTCTAAGTGGGTTCCTTCTTATAGTCTCGTTGGAACGAGTATGAAGAGATAGAGCAGATCTGATTTTGATAAATTGACATTTTCTCTGTTAGTGTGAGCACACCTCATTAATCAACCTCTACATTTACGTATACAGTACCGAAACGGAAATCCATCTCTTGGCAATTATCTCTCTAAAATATTACTTACACGTCTTGTTTTAGTCATGGTTGGCACGACTTATAAATAAATTAAGATGTTCGGTTGTGCAGAAAGGTGGGAATGATGGATCATAAATACTTTTGCTCTTTTCCAAAAGCGGTGGCCCATCCTTATTTCTCAACGATGGGTTTTAAATCCAAAATTACTAATATGAACGGTCTGACACATTATTATTACCATAATATTCACCATTTTCGCAATGGATATTATGTATAAGTTATACAGTATAACAACGGATTTTCAAATGGGCGTATATAAAAACGTGGGGACTGATATCTAAATTAGTGTCATGCGGATGAGTTTAAATGATGTGTGTATTTTTGTTGTAATCTGAATCAGAATCTAAACGTCAACAAAAGTTGTAACTGGATAGATTATTATAGAATCGCCCAAATGCAATATATAAATATCCACCATCAGTACATTTAAACATTTACTGTCAGTCGAACCAAACAGAACATTCATATAAGAAATCGCACATAATCTTTCAACTACATTTTACTTGTTCGTTAAAAAATGAAACCTAAAGAATGTTGTACTGTAGCTTTACAATACATGTGCTCTGACATTGTTAGAGGATGTTAGATATGTGTAAATAGGGCCAAACCTAACTCGGCCTAAAACCAGTTTGAACTTTATTATTGACGATTTTAACTGCTTGGCCTAGTCTAGAAGAAATGTCACAACTTCCACCACACAAGAATAGCATGTCAATATGATAATGGTATTAACTCAACGTTTTGTCGGGTTGAAGTGAATAGATGAATCAGTGTTCTAAAAATGGGACAAATGCCAATAAGGATGTATTCAATAGATTGTGTGCGCTTTCCAGTTTTTAATAGTGAAAAAGCAAAAGTATGACAGAAGAGTTTTTAAGTGAAGTTTCACGGTGGTAGCAAAATAAGATTTATTTTATTTGTATTACACAGTAAACAAAGCGTTCATTGCAAGATGGTACAAATTCTTCTAAAAAATTAACCTCAATAATATTAACCTTAGGTGCAATGGCAGAAAATTACAGACATGTAAATACCTTTCACTTTAAAAATAATCTGCTTCCCCAATAATTAAAGGTTTAGTATTATTCCCATACTAATCAATGAAACTCTCTAGTTCATCGTACGCCGAGGTACATAATCAGTAATGTTTGTAAAGCTAAATTTAAAGCACGTACAACTGTAGTCTAGTTTCCCAATAATAAACCCTTCCAATGGTCACTCGCATTAAAAATAATCCAGTAGTAAACCATGATAACTCTGTTTCTACGTTTCATCTCCAACTCATAATTAATAAATTAGACACTGTCGTTGTGTGTGTGTAGTTCTCTTTTCCAGAGGTGCCTGCAGATTATAGCCTTGAATCAAACAATGTCAGCAATGCATGTTTCTTGGCGTTTACGTTTTCCGACTCATCCCTTATTTCAAAATCACATTTTCTTGGGTTGGCTCATGTCACGCTGCTGATCATTTGACAAGTATTGTTATTAAGATGCAACTTCTTGACAGATTTTTCTTTAACACTGCTTGTGACTCTCATTTCCATCGATCTGTTTCCACTTGAGGAGGAGGGTGTAACGGTGGCTCTTCGTCTTTGTTCTATTTTATTGCGGCACAAATTGCAACGATACAAGAGTGTCCAAAACTCATCCCTAAATGATTTTCCAAGGGCAAAGTAAATCATAAAGTTAATGGACGCATTCAAAGTAGCTGACAAAATCTGGCCGAATTGAAGCTCCCTAAAGGTAATACGGTGCACTTGACTGGTGATAAAAACGACAAGTGCCACTGTGTGACACAGTAAGAGAATGATGACTATGATAGAGAAGGTTTTCGCAGCGTTTATTTCCCGTCGTTCACTGACCGTCATTGCCTGCCTCGCTTTGTTCGACATGTATATCTAAATAACATTTCGTCATTCGTTTAACGTAATAATGATACGATACGATATAGTGGTTGCTGTATTATTTCAAACTTACCGATCTGTACAGCAGTCCATTGAGGATTAACAGAACTGGAAATGGAAAGGCAAAGTCAATAAATATGTGATACGTGAGAAACTTTGGATACACGTATTTAGCGAACGATGTTCCTTTGTAAACGAAGGGAAAGTTTGTGAGATCATTCCAGATGCTGTCGTTGCTGATCGGGGATTTTACAAAAACTTCATTCTTCTCCACCCGTTTGTTTAGCCACCAGGGAAGATTCACAAGTGCAACCACGACTAACACAATCAATAAATGAATCCGAGCTTTCTTTGGTGTTAGCCACTGCTTCAAAGGAAAGCCAATTGCAATGTATCGCTCCACTGCAATCATTATGGTTGTAAAGATAGATCCTGTGCGACCTTGAATCAGTTAATTATAATTAAAGCATGACAATTAACATCTGGATTCTTTAGTTAGAATCTAGAGAATCATATCCAGACTTACCTAAAGAGTATAACAAATAAAATACCCAGAAAGCTACCATTGCTTCGTATCTTGTTTCATACCGTCCTGTCAGAACGAACAAAAATATTATTTCGCATGAACTTGTTAATGAGGATCAATTAATGGCAATGGCTTTTACACTTTATGACTTGCCTAATATTAAAAGCATCAACAGCGCAGCAGGTATTGCACACACTGAGGCAAGTAAGTCAAAGATTGACAGTAATAACATCAGTCTTTTAACTGAACACCCATTTAATGATTTTGGCAAAATGAGAAGATTGAGTACATTCGAAAACATTCCAAGTACTCCTAAGAGTAGAATGATTGCGGTGAGACCAATACAGATCAAGTAGCCACAAGGTACCAGAGAGTTCCCAATTGCGCACTCGGTGTTTAAAAAGTATGTCGTGTTAAGAGAGCACTTGTAGAATGTATTTCTTTTAAGTGTAGGAAACGTCACGCTCTTGGAATTGACAAAGAAACATGTCCAAAACTGAATGTACAAATATTTTGGAGCTGTTGTGTTTGTGTCTTTTGATACACGAATAATTTCTGTTTCTAGTGGTGGCAAATCCATCTTTAGGCGAAATTCTTGTCCTGCATAGAGTACTCGTCAGCGACAATGTAGAGTCACAGGAGTCACTATTCCATCACCACTTTTCACCACGCCACCATTGACAGTTGTTTCCTCCATGCAGGACCAAACGCAAAGAGGCAAGGTGGTGAAATGCAAAGGAAATTTATTCACACTATCATATAACTTAAATCAACGACGACGCCACTTTTCAACTCTTATTTTGCTCTGAAGTTGGTTGTTTCTGCAAGCACTGTTTATTTGTTACGAAAAAAGTATAACGTGGTCCAGTATTTAAAAAAAATACATTCATTATTCATTCTTTTAGATGCACTCGGACAAGCTTCATTGAAACGAGAAATAGTGTGGACAAGTACGATGAGAACTTTCTTGATTTTCAATGCTGATTAACAAGAAAATGCAAATCGTCAATCGTCAGATAAAGAGGAGGAAAGTATCATCTTAACGTTCCAATGTATAATGCGTAATGCATGACTAACCGCACCGCCTTTTTCTAGTTAAGATTATCTTTTTACAAAGTGTAGGTTAGACACACATCTCCGCAAAACAATTCTTCAAAACATTTTAAAACTTGTATAAGCAAGAAATGACACTACACATAAGTATAGGTATGCCTATTGATACTCCAGAAGTTGCAGGAATAAAGAGACCGCAGACACATGGAGAAATGTTTGCAATATTTGTCTTGACTTTTGACACTGCAGTGTTCAACTTCACACAGGAGTACATGAGACGAAGAATTTGACACGTGCATTGCCTTTTGCAAAGTGTAAAAAACTAGTAACTTGTTCATGCTTCATAAATGAATGCAAAATGAAAATGTTTTCTATCAAAGTTGTAAATACTTTGATACTACGAAATATTCACACGTATTTTTTCTCACTACTGCTATAAAGTTTTATTTTTAAAATGTGTACACATGTAATCACTACAATATGTAATTTATACTCAATTCTAGATGAACAATTGCTATGTAGTGATCAATTACATAAGCTTAAACTTTTTTTTCATGGTGGGTTACTCAGTCGAGTAGGAAGGAAGAGTGATGCTGGATTAATGGTCGTCTGGAGTTGGAAGATTGCACAAACCAATCCTCGAACAAATGAGCGTTTTCAGCTTCGCTGGAGCAGTTATGCAACTCAGTGTATCGAGCATCGAGCATGATATAAAAAGCATCAAAATTTGGGAAATTCCTACTTCAAAGAGACGATTGCAATTTTTGACCTTTAGAAGTCCCAAAGCCAAAGCGCTTTGTATGATTGTATGCATAACTTTTAAAATAACATAACAAAAACGCATTCACAAAACGTGATTTTTCAAAAACTGTAGACCGACAGGTAAAAATGTCACATTATATTGAAGTTTATTCATCTTTACTTCACAGATTAATACTGGATTCTCACAAAATCCTGGCAGTTCCTAGAAAATTATATTATTTACCATCAAATGAAGTTATCAGAGGGATTAGCATATAATAGATTCCTAGATAGCCGTCACTGAGAAAATCTCGCATGCATTCGAGATGAATATAAATTATGGGATTGAATCGGACACACTTTGTTATATTTAAAGTGTGGTAAAATTCATATGAAACATGACATGCTCCATATTTACACATGCACATGCAAAACGAAAACACATTCAAATGTGCTCTTTCCTCCTTGGTATTATCACATTTGTTCCACATGAAATGGAAAACTTCCATTGTTTACTTCTATCAGTCATTCCGTTTTTAATAAGCTGATGTCAATAATTTTTATTTTATGATGAGAAAAAAACTTGTTGGGTTTTGAAAAGCAAGTTTAATGCTTAAGATTATAAATCTTGTTTCATTATTAATGCTAGCAGACTGGAAGATTCCTTCATGCCGTGAATCTAGTTTCATTTCATTCGTTCTGCCAGCATCAATCTTTGGTGGAAAAACTGACAGCGTGTTACACGTGTGTGACTGACTTATATCGGCCACCGTTGTTTACTTTTATCCCCATTCATTTGAAAGTAAAGAAACTGTCCAAGTCCAAAGTATTTACTCTCTCCAATAAGATGCTGCATCAGACATTTATATACGTACACACGCACTATTTGACACATTTATCAAAGCATCGACCACATTGTACCTAAACTTCTTTCAAATTCATTTTACTTTTCAATCTGGATTTCCCTTTACAATCTTCGAATTTTTATAATAACACTTCAATTTTAAAATAACATTTACGAGTTTTTACTAAACATTTGTAAAGTTACAGGAAGTTAAAGTTAACTACGTAAGCGGTAGTAAATAAATATCCAAATAGCGTGGTAATAGACAACATGCAAGACGAATATTGTAATGTATCATAATAGCATTGATATTTCAGTTACAGTGTCTCTGTTTGCCATAGGCCCGTGGCCCGTGGGATAGTATTTTGGCACTTCGACACATATGAAAACAAAAAGGATAATTGCAAACAAATGTCTACATAAGTTAGTCACATGAGAAGGTTCATTGTTGTTTCTTAATTTTTTTAATTCGTAAATTAAATTCTTTTCGTTTTAACTGTTTTGGGCAAAAAGACTAACGTCATAAATCCAAAGAATCTTTCAAACTGAAAAATTGACAATTTAAACCATTTTGTATTTTTTTATTAATTTAACTGAATATTATAAATAGATATCCTTAACCTTTTAGAAAGAGCTTGACAAGTGCCTACCAGGAAGCTAATAGGAAAAAAGCTTGATTTGGACCACAATAACTGAATTTCAATGAGTGTTATTTCCAGTTGTTGAAATGAGTCCTCGACTAATTTTACAGTAGGAGGAGAGAGTAGGCGAAAATTGGAGGAAGGCGAGGTAAGGTTTTCAGTATGCGACATCATGTTGCGGTCCACATTAGTCGAATGGATCCCTCTAAGTTTGTACCAGTACCGTCTGGCAAGCGGTTGTTTACATAATGAAAGACTTGCATGTGTAACGAAACTGACTAGTCGTTTTCCTTTCTGGTATATGAATAATTGCTGGTTTGCTTTTATATTTACCTACGCTCTGATTTTTCTGCATGGAGAGTTTTTATAAAGGACATAATGATGATTTAAAAGGAAAAGTGAATGAAGTCTATGCACATCATCTTCTCATCAGCCTCGTCATCAACACTTCATGCCACCGCTATCATCAACCGTCTGATTGCGAGTTTATTTTTGCTTTTAAGTAGCATTACACACGGTTATCAATTTGTGGGCCATCATTAGTTTTGTGGGAGGGAACAGATTGACTTAACCAAAGCCCTCCGCAGAACTACCCATTTTGGTAGTAAGTATAAAAACAACAGGTAGCATCACTGAGAAAAAAATTCATGGAAAAGATGGAGCAGCGACAAAGAGGAAGAAAATGAGAGCGAGTAGGAGCCAGTTTCTGCCAAATTATACATTTTGGCTGCAACTGGATCAGAGTTGATATGATACGATACGATAATGTGTTGTGAAGTGTGCACACTCCTTCACATCCTCATCTCTAAAGATACATATTGCATGGTGATTGCTCAGCAGTACCACTTTTGATTTTCTGGTTGACGATGTTGATGACTCCTTTTTATCACAATTACTTCTTAGCACACAAAACCAAATTTTCACATGAAATGAAAATCTGCCGCAAATCTGTTTCACCGAAGCTCGTAGCCTTGCTTCTGTATGACTGGGAAGTGAAAATGAGAGGATTTTCATGTTTCATCACCCCAGGTCTTCACTTGAGCTACACGATAGAATCATTCTCACCGCCGTCGTCACCAGAATCATTTTATTCCTGCCACAAAAATTGCTCATTTTCTGATCCAGTGCAGTGCAGCATTTCAGTATTTTAGTATCGAGTGTGTAGGCCTCATAAAGTAACAAGGCAGAAAGCTGTGATTTGTGATTAGCTGCTGCTTTCCGTCTCTACACCAAAAGAACGGAACAATAATAATCTGCTTGGTTGCTCCTTGGACAAAGTGAGTCACCACACAATCCACTCTAAATGGTTTTTTTGCAATGGGCTTCAGGGACCTAACAAAATCTAGTCTTGCGACTATCACTACTCTCACACCAGTATCACAAATGTGCCTGCGCCTGCATGTGCCAAAGTGCCAAACAATATTTCATACGAATTGCAAAAAATGTTAGGCTTTAAAGTGGTAAAAAATCTAGCTACGGTAGTCCATCACACATTACTCATTCGTCTGTTTTATTTGGCTGTGCTTGTGAGTATTAAATATATTGTATAATCCATAATAAAATAAATATGTTTAGTGTTCTATAATACCGTCTCAAGTAAGATTTCAGATTTCATATGCAAAGCGTTCTCCTAGTGTAGTGCTGGTGACTTGCATGCACTACTTTTTATTAGGATCTTCAGACTCCTTGTAAAGTTAAACTATGGCTTGCATGTGCTACTCATCTAATCTTGTCATCATCTCATTTTCATGCAGCGTGGTGCATTATCTCACAGTCATCCACGGGTTTGACAGATTATGTTGCAATTGCAGCAGAGGTCTGAGGAAGACTGGCGTTTGAATTGATTCAGAGTCAGACATAACGACATGTGAAGCTTGGTTTACTCTTTCATTCATTTGTAAATCCGCAGTGTGAAATGTATTTACAGTTTGGAATACGTCACTTAAAAATGTTTTTGATAAAACATTTCTTTGCAGTGTAGCAAATATTAAGTGTCAACAACAAATCAATCTCACAATACCCCATTTCCCTGCTTACCTACTTACCCAGTTTTGTGTACTTCGTTTAGAGCCAGAGCTGTCAAAATATTTAGTTCTAGAACCATTTAATCAACAAACAGTGAGGAAAAATTAATAGAATAAACACAAAATGGAAAGGTACATCAATAAACACTTTTACAAATAAAAATTACACTTAATGATTTTTTTTTTATTTGACAGTATGTAATTTCCCAGTCACAAATTTCACATGGAATCGATGACTAAACCGATCGAAGTCTCCAGTGAGGACGGCCGGAGCAATTGTGAAGGTTCGAGTTGGTTCATTCGTCCTTAACCATCAGACCAGAAATCTTATGTTTTGAAAAGCTGTTGTGACTGCGAAGTGTTTGTCGCCTTGTTTGGGTCAAATATTACCCAAAGCATCATTTGAACCACTTTAAAAAGTGATTTACATATCCTTGTCCTTAAATAACACTTAAATCACAAATACAAACACTCCTCTCAGTGTATATTAGGTAAAAACAAAAACATGGGAACATTTATATTCATCAAAGACATGTTTCACCATCATTTTATTAAATCCACAACTGTGCAGCAACTGATTGGAACAGTGCACATAAGAAGTTGTTACCGAGAACATCTGCAGTCTCCAAATCGCTGTAAATAGAGAAGCTACCCTGATCAGTGAAAAATAGTGAAGTGTCATTAAAATACATTCGACTTCCACATGTGAAATAGATAATCGAAGACGTAATAATTTAATATTTATGCCAATTTATCTGCGTGTGCAAGTTCTAAATACTTCGCTTCAAGGATTAAAATGGGCTTTGAGGAATTGGTCACATCGCTCGCTCGTTTTAATTATCGAGTTTGAATATACCAGTAAAATTATTTTATGGGAAAATGTAAGTGTACGGTGAAAAAAATTCACTTGGGTGAAAGTGAACACACAACTCGTATCATATCTGAGAAAGCAAACTTACCTACAAGACACTCGGTTTTTTGTGGAAATGGGGGTAATTGTTCCCACATCAATGGACAATGTTGAACACAATGGTGCTCCTATCATAAGATTTCTCTCGTTTGAAATACTCGCTGTTATACTCCAGCTACTATCAATAGTGTTCAATGGTGCAATCATTTGCACCCTTTGCAGAAGATCTCTATTAAAATATCCGTCAAACAGGTAAGCATTTTTGCAAATTAATAACTCATCGAAATGATTCAATTTTGGTCTCATAATTGAAAGGATGCCTTATTAAAATAAAGATAATTTTATTGGTGTATTTATAGATTTGTGTTCAGTTTGTGCCTTTCCCATTTAGTCGTCTCGTTTCTCAGTGTCTCGATCTCACTTGTCACAGCATTTATTCCAACGTCTCTGTCACGCCTTCACCATGAACTTGATTCGAGTAATGTTCGTACCCAACAACACCATGAATCCTTCACTGGGAACGGCATTGCAAAGAGCCTTGGTATCCCACCAATTTCACATCCATGTGCTGATGGCGGTAGAGGAGTTGATTTGGCCCACTTGATTATGATGCATTTAAATTTCGGGGTTGCTGTTTGTACATCAATTACAGTAGCTCTGATTAGTGCTGAAAGGTAAGTGAACTTTAAAGTTGTTTTTTTTCATTCCCCAGGCCAGTAAGTCACAGCAGTCACATTTAGTTAATGACTGCAATTTCGTCAGACGCATCTTTTCTTCCCGATTCCAAAATTAGTAACACAGTTAACATAAACATAATATTTTAAAAGTACATGACACAACAACTACAGACAGAAATAATCAATCGAGCTATTCAATTCATTGGAGAGTGAATTATCCTATTCAAGGCCAATGTTAATAAGAACTAAACGTTGTACGTGCTTACCTTTAAATTGGCCGTATTTGCAACAGCGACACAATTGAATTAATATTCATGATGAAGACATAGTTGGTCTGATTGGGTAATACCGTCGTTGAATGGATTATTTTTACAAACTGACCTTCTACCTTTTGTTATTTTCCTAACTCAGTGAATAAATAATTGTTCTAATGCATATCATTAATCAACAATTAAATACAAGGCCCATGCACAAATTGTATAGAATGTGTAGTAAAATCATGCGTAACGTAACTTAATAAAGGATTTGTGTTTTTCACTAAAATAGTACAACGCACTAATACGAAACCATTTAAATCTCAGATGAGGTGACAGTGTCTGAACTGACATGATCTAGAGTTAATGGACTACGTGCTGATTAATTTATAACATGTTTGACATCTAATTTGGTTGATGGTGGCATTTGAGTAGTATTTCGGAGTTCGTAGGAACGTGCTGTATAAATCTCTATCAAAATTATTAAAAGTTCGTAACGAATTAAGTACTTAAATTATGCATTACGCATTATAATTGGGCGGACTTTTCGTAATATAAATATTATACTGATACAGATTAGATTACAATTATTACAAAGGAATTTCGGAAGTGTGCCTCTGAAAAGAGTTCATTTGACAAGAAGCTGACTCATGAGGTTTATCACGTTGATGGAAATGTACATTTTCCGGATGTGATGTCGACAGGACCTCACATTCAAAGTTGATGATGAACGTCCTTGTGATAAAAAATTAATCACAGTGGAAAGTTTGTGCAAAAATTCAATTCTATTTACCTTTAATGAATATATCGATGATTAACCATTGATCAGTTCAGTCAGTGCAAAAGAATGGATACCGACAGCCATTAAAATAGCTTCTATATTTAACAGGACAATGAAATAAGCTATACGCATAATATTTGATCCTTCCTTACCCACATTTTTGTCGGCTTACTATAAATTGGTATTTGTTAGACTCTGGCTATTTACACAGGAAGAATGATTGCGTACGTAGATAAGCAAAACAATCACGTCTAGATTAATTCATTTTAATCTTCCCAGTCGATCCGATCCAATGACCTTAAACTCGTTTCACGAAAAGCCTTGTTCGAGGAAGTTTAGACTTTTCCCTTTGATCTTTAGCTTATCATGGACGATTCTAGGGGACTGATACGTCCTGTTTGATTAACCTGCTAATAGGAGGACAAGGGAAACAACACTTTCAATGCACAGTGGTCCATTAGGTCCAAGCGACTCTATTTCACCTTGGTCCACAATGCTATTAAACCATGTTTTAATGTTATTGATATTCGTATGTGTCGAAAATGAATTGTTACAAAAACAAAATTAAAAGCAAGATAGAGCTCTGACTAAACAAATCATTCGTTATCCCTAATGGTGCAGAGAGCTACTCCTAAACTGACATTGCATTTGTTTACACAAGCGAAGAAAAAAAAAGAAGGATATTTGAAGTGTGTCACTTTTCTTCCTTCAAAGGTGTCATAATGTTCTGACAAAAATGACAAATTAATGACAAGTGGTTCGTTTTATGAGCCGTCATTGGTATGCATACGTTCATATTGAATGTTGACGCCTGTTTTGTTATGACTGATAAAATTGCTCGTCTTACTAAATATTGAAATGTTTCTGATCAATTTCATTTTTAATGCCTTCAGGCCAAACCTTTAACAACGAAAGATAATGTTGCCAGCAATCAAAATCTAACATTTCTTTGATTTGTAAAGAATTAACTAAGATGAAGCATGCATACGTCGGATGAAGTGTGTCTTGAATATTGAGGGATTCTCTTTTGCATCGCAGAATGGATATAGCAAATTGTTGAACGCCAATTCTTTTTGTCATTCCAGGTACATCACAATTGCTCGACCCATGCGCTACAAATCGATCGTCACAGCGAGGAGGTCGCTGTATGCCATCATTTGCTGTTGGCTTCTTGTCGCTCTTATCACAATGATGCCCTTAGTCTTCTTTGAAAACAGGTACATAAAAGCTCTAATGCGCTTTTATTTGCTCTCTCATATTAAACAGGAACTAATTTTAAAATGTGATACATATAACGTGAATGCAAAGCTAATCAAAATAGCAGTCTTTGGTCGTGATCATCTTATAAATTGATACCGCCGTCACTCTTGGCTCAATAATAATGGAAGTAAGGTGGAGATCAGAAGTTTGAATTAAGAATTAGGACCTCCATTTACCTATTCCAATAATAACATTTGCCAAGGTTGACTCTGTTTTTCTGGCTGCCTCACTCACTCATTTTATGCCTCCTCCTGTTTTATAAGAGTATAATATTGCAAGCAATATGATTAAGTGATCGTTTACTATGCACCATGCACCTGCCACCAATAATGAATCGTTAATAAGTGTGGTAGAGGAAGGTGCCTTCCTCTTCTTCCTTCCTTTACGACTTGGACAATATTATTAAACGCCAATGATTATCATTATTATTTCGTTGCTCTGTGGCGTGTGACGGTTAATGGAACGAAATGAGATGTGACGGGGATTGTGGGTGTGACGCTTCGAGCCAACTAGTTCATTCATGTGTGTAGTATCAAGATTGAATCGAGATGCAGTGCAGCCACTGCAGGCAATAAGTCTGCAGTAAAAATGAGTCAGTGATTGCTTATAGAGTTTTGCGATATACTTAACTAACGAAAGAAACAAAAAGAGCTTAGTGAAGATAAACGAGCAGCTAAGGAAGTTTGACTTTGTAATATTAAAGGTGACTGCGAACACGGAAATGAATGTAGCTAGTAAAATATGAAATTGCACGATAAGAAACAGGAAAAATATGAAAAATGACGTAATGATGAATGCTTATTGTCTTTATGCGTGTTTATCCTTTAACAGAAGTCCACTCTGCGGAACGTTCTCTGTTCCAATGGAGAGTTTGGCCAAGTACTTCGGAGTCGTATTCGCAGTAGTAACTATATTTGCACTGGCAGTGATGATCGTTTGCTACACCCATATTTTTCGAGTAAGTCCTCTTACAAGTTTACAACAACTTACTTAGTCAACAAGTCAACTTTCAATGAAATTGGTCGTGGATATGTAAATTCTCTGGATTGAAATTGCCAGCTATAATTTGATATTCAATGCGCTAACTTTCAGATCGCAAAAGCCAAATGTCAAAAGGTTCAAATCGGTCACTTTACTGCGTCCACCGTTTCAAGCATCTCGTCTGATTGGCCCTCGTCAGCATACTCGAGTGTGCAAGGTCAGAATCGATTTCTTCACTCTGGATCTCGCATTGAGTCATCCAACTCTTTGCTGCATTGGGTCCTTATGACTAACTTGGGGAAGCATGCCCTGCCGTTAAGGTAATTAATAAATAAACAAAATAATGTGTAAATCACGCTTCCACTCAACGCATCGTGTAAATTAATGCTGTGCTGCGTAGACAAGTTTACAATGAACTTGCAAAATATGAGGGACAGATCCACTCATTCAAAAATGCAATTTTACTTCGCTGTTTCTTTTGATCCTTTTTACAACTCCCTCGCATCGTATTATGACAAAAGATAAAACAACGTATGACTTAATCCTTTACACTAAATGATTATTAGGAAGCAGGTTACCATTTATAATAACATGCCGCTGCATATATGTAAAAAGGGCAGTAACCGATTGATTCAAAACGACTATGTATACGCATAATGTGAGCCTCGAATTGGTAATTTTAATTAGTTAGTTAAAATGGCCCTGGGTAATGTCAATCCATACTCTACAGTCATAAATTTTTGTAATGTAAGAAGTAAAACCGATTTTCTTTGTTGTTCTTGTCCCATATTAGATTATTTTTTTAAAACTTTGTAGACAAGGAATGGAAATGATTTAATCTTGAATCAACTAGAGAAAAATCGTTATTTATGGACTCAGTCAACTTATTTAATATTCAGCCTTTTCAATGATAATTGGATCAGCGTGTTTCAGCTCTTTTAGTCTCATTGGTTAGACTAGATGCAGTTTATTGTCATTCGTTTGCTATTTTTAAACTACATTAAAAAGTTTGATAATAGTATGCTTAAACTCATTGACTTTTTAATTAAATTCATTTATTTATGCATATTCCTTGATGAGAAAGAAAATTTTAGTCACTAAGATCAATTTGCAGTTACACAAATAAATAGAAATTCTAAACTTTTTGAGATTTTCGTGGTGGTCCAATTATTACTAAAAGTTTACTCACCATTTATAATAATATACTTTTTGTAGTTGATGATTACGGTTTAGCTTTCATTAAATACATTACTTTGTAATAAATGTGTGATTTGTACTTGAGAACTGAGAGATGAACCGTTTAATTGGACATATTGATAACCTCGAAAAAACCTTTGGCTAATAAACAAAGGCTTATTAAAGCAACTGTCGCTGTCGTTAAATGTTTGAAAAGAAATGAAAGAATAAATATGAGACAGCGGTAAGGAGATTTTCAGACTCAAGTTCAAATTGTATTGTTGTCAGTTATGTAGTTATTACATCCAGGAGAGACAAAACTCATTCATGGATGATAGGATATCAAATTATCAAACCTTAATGAAATATGATCGGTCAAGGCATAAGTGCGTAAAAATTGCGAGTAATAAAAATGTGCGTGAGTGAATACATTACAATGATATTTGATTTTTTACTCATAAGTAGTCAGTAAAAACTGAAAAGTGATAGTAACCTCCAATGAGATAATCATTATAATCATTAATTATATTTTACGATTGGAAGTTCGTATAGTTTTATGCATTATTATCCGCATACTTGTACTTACTAGAGAAATACTAATATGATCACAAATTGTATGTTATTGTCGGTATTGCAGAAAATTAAATGATTGTAATGTCGCATCGACAGAAAAACAGCCCTTCCACGTGATGCCATACAATGGGGCCAAATGCGATTATTTTTTTTTATTCATATTTATGATTAATATACTTATGTATGACAAGCCGATCGCCGTCTCTACATTTTACAAACTGCTGATTTATCTTTTTGGCAACAATGCCACTAGTTAGCTTGCTTGTAACTGCTGATATCTTCGAGTTAAAGAGCTTGTTGCATGCCATGTGTTTTATTACGTGTAAGAAAAAAGGCCAAATGAATAATAGAATTAGCGTGATGTATGCAATTTTCCTTTTTATCATGGATTTATTACCTCACGCAAAATATTAGTACAAAAATTAGAATCACTGGGGATAAACAAAACGTTCCTTTGCTGAGCAATGCTAACAAAGATAAAAGGTGTAATGACGAGAGGAAGAGTTCCTTCTATTACGCATAGGAACCTTACAATGTTTACATTATTTTATGCAAATTTTTTATGAAGGATATGGATGACCTCAACATAGATTTTTGCTGAATTGATATTAGGAAGGGCAAATGACTTTTATTATTACATGCTCGTTTTCCAGCACATATTCATTTCTGTACATACTTCAGTTTCCATCCAGCATTCTTTTCGAGATTATCAATTTGTCAATAGCCAACAGCAAAGACAGTACACACCTTTCCAAATCCACGGTGTGATTTCCTTAATCTCATAATTCATTTACGAAGAATAAAATTGAGGAAAAAATCAATGTTTGCTTAAATTTTATTTTATACAAAAAGGTGCGTTTTATGTACTTTTGCTTGTTCGGTAGGTCTTCTAAGAAGAAACAGGAAGTAGATTTAAGCTATAAGTCAATAAGTATTATATAGTATGTAAGTATGTTGGATTGTCTGGGCTCTAGACAGATTTGAAACGTGAATCGCGTGGCATTGTCAAAAATCATGTCATAGAGTTGAATTCAATAAATTCATGAGTCAATGCTTTCGAAGCATCCAATTTACTTTATGAATTCTTCACAACTTTAGGTTGAAATCATGGCTTTTCACTCTTATCGTTTCGTATTGCAACGCAGACATTGATGACCATTGTAATGATGAACTCCTGGTGAATAGGAGAGTTAATAATACAAAAGACTTTCAATTTGTTAATACAATGCATAATTTTCCTTTAGAGTACCCAGCGCACTGCGAGGAGGTATTCCTGTCACTCCCCCTGGAACTCCGACTCTTCCACCTAAAAACGCGTTTTTCTCAGAGAGCGCCCTAAATAATCGAAGAGAATCTGACACGACAACAGCTGTATCCGGTACGGGCACAATCAGAAATGAGAGCGCCAGCAGTCCGCACAGCAGCCATGCTGGTGGAGGTTATATTGATCCTTCATGCCCTATATTCCAGCAGTATCATCACTTATCAGGTGGCCAAAAGTTGAGAAACAAATGGAAAACATACTTCCGGTTCCAGGCAAATTCTCACTCACCTGTCAAGACTATCATCACGATCGTGTTAATTATCTCCACAGTGTGTTTTACTCAGCTTCCGCTTTCCTTTGTTCTCTTTACCTCGACAGTCGAAACCACGCAAAGTTGGTTTCAATTCTGTACTACCGTTCTATTTTCTACTTCGTCTGTGGCGAACCCGATTCTTTATGGGTTCCTTAATAGAAGCATAAGACAGCAACTGTGGAGGCTGCTGAGAAACTCCCGAGGTAATAGTGAACATGTCCCATCGGCCTCCTCAATCCGTAAGAGAAAACGGGGTCAACATCGTCAACAGCTAGAGGAAATGACTAACAACGCAAGAGGTTTCTTATCATCCGCCAATCACCGTCATCTTCAAAGCTTATGTCGCGGTGGGATAGAAATTCCAACCATAAAAATTTCGAGAAAGGAAAGCATTTCTTCAGATGATAACAGCAGCGTGCACAGCATCACATCCACTAACAGTATTAACACTATTGGTAGTAGTAGCACTTTAACCATTAATGGAGGCTTTCAAGGCGCCAAGGGCAAGATCACACAAGTTCAAAACCGAGGCGCCGCCTCACCTTACTATCGCTCCGTACTTCTCAAGAAAGCGTATGCCAATAGCAGCAATTCACTTTTGCCTAGATTGACATTGCCCGATATGAGTATTCGGCGCAACAGCAGCGGAAGCATCGCAAGCAGCAGTGGCACCAATATGAATGGTGTCATATCCAAAAAGAAAGGGAAAGTCAATGATGGTGACATGAAACTGTCAGCACCAACTGATGAATATGACACCAGAATGCAAGATAACCAGACTGAGGGGCAAACAGAACCACGCCAATCGTTAGAAATGCAAACGTTCCGCAACTACTCGACTCCCGACTTGTCATCGCCGTCAACCTCTACAAAGTCCGAACCTCACCAAAGCCCTGCCACACCAACGCAGTTACAAGAAACGACAGAAGATTCTTTTTTGCAGACTGAAAGCACAGAAATTAAATGCAATGGACAACTAGAAAAAGAGTTAAAGAAACCATGTCTCTCTGTAGAGAGGCTCAGTCCTACTGATGAATCTTTTTCCAGAGAATGTGATTCAGATATAGCATTTCCAAGTGCAGTTAACAAACTAGGTCAACCGAGTTCTTCACAGTCTGTCATTCCCGAGGCATCCCAAAACACGAGTTGCAACTATAAAGGAAATGACTCATCCAAACCAATGGGTGTCGGAATTGATGACGATATGTTGCCGGATAATTTCCCTCGAAAGCCGAGTCAAGATTCTGGTGAGTATAAATTGAATGCAAAAATTAACGGCGAATCTGCCAGAGGGGACAATCGTTGTCAAATTAAATAATCTCTCATTACCCCATAAACTGGATGAAAATGATTCCAATAATTAACGTTAATAACCATTCAATTTTCCATTACACTAAAATGAAGAGATCTGACATAGCGGAAACTAAAAACCGTAACAAAATAAACAAGAGCAACTTTTTGCTTTGATGCTTGAATTACCTCATGATTCATGAGTCATGAATAAGTAGAAAGAAACTAGTACATTATTAAGGTTTAGGAACTAACATCGAACGTTAGTTAGTGATTGGGGAAATGTTGGTTTTAGTCTCTATATAATGTCAATGTGGCATATAAATAATTTAAATGTTTATGTTTGTTTATTTGTGCAGGTGCGGATATGGCGTTCAGCGATGAAGAAGATGAATTGTCTCCACCAACAACTTGTCACTTGGTTGACAGTTGTGGACATGCTCGTCATTTTGATCATACATCACCGCCCCTATTATTTCCTACAGCATCTATGCATTCCTTACCAGCAGTGCTAAGGACATTGAAACCACTTGAAGGAGACAACGATAAGATGACTGGTACAACTTCAGCGAGTTGCGTGTCTCTGATGGGCCCATTTGTTCTCATTAAACATTCAGACGATGCCGAATCGACAAGCGCCGATGTTTTGCTTCTTCCATGTCCATGTTCAAGGAATGATAATTCCTCCCTTGAAAATCGCAACTATGATGAGGAAGAAAACGGACGCGCAAATAAAATTGAAAATAATGTCACTGTTACAATTACAGACAGTAACAGTGATACCCAGTTGTTTAATCCCGACATTTTTAATAGCAACGAAAGTCTTTTGCAGGTTC
This sequence comes from Cyphoderus albinus, assembly GCA_021029165.1. Taxonomy (NCBI): domain Eukaryota; kingdom Metazoa; phylum Arthropoda; class Collembola; order Entomobryomorpha; family Paronellidae; genus Cyphoderus; species Cyphoderus albinus. The sequence continues at coordinate 1,307 of VYYJ01000763.1, read as the reverse complement.
ATCAAAATGCACATAACCGAAACTATTTTATTCGTCTTCAATGTATTGAGAGAGACTGTAAAGCTCATCACAAGTCAAAGTCAGAGTCGGATATTTGTGGAATGGAAAAGCGTAGGCAAAGCAGTCATTATGATGATACCAATGACAATGAGATGAAAGTTAGATCAAACTGCTACATTAATTTAGTGGATCCAAGTAGTAATGGGAAAAGCGATGTTCATAATAATGCAATGGACTCTGCTGGCCGTTTTAAAGTTTACGCTTCGTGTTGTGAAAGATGTTGTAACGCCGAGAACAGGAAAAATCGCGGATGCTCTGGAATCTCCAGATCATCATGTTCCCTTCGTGTCAATCAAGAGCATGTGAGAGTAATGCCTACCAGTTACAGTTCAGAACAAATTTGTCACCATTTGCTTAATGCTAATTTGAGTAATAAATCGTCTCCGTCGGGTTCCGTTGTTTGTCAATTGTCGCATTCACCGCAATGGTTATCAGTGATGTCGGTCCATTCTTCATGCTCATCCTTGAGCAGTACCTGCCCCTTAAGAATTTTAGACGGGCATAATAAGTCAGATGCTTCTGACTACGATGATTTTGAAGACCACATAGAAATTTAATGAAAGCAAATTTTGCTGTAGAATTGTAAGAAATTACTACAGAGAGTTATACGTTATTTTTAAATTATTATAGCTGCATCAATGTTACAATAGATTATAGAAAGTCAGAATAAATGTAACTTACGTGTGATTTAAATGTTTTAAAGTGACCTGTTCAATCGATTGTGAACTTATTTGTAAATTAACCTGTAAAATTTTATTTAATGATTATGTATTGACACGACCAGACTTAACATTAAATATTAGTATATATTTGCAGTTAAACGACTTACATAATATTACATTATGTATATAGTAAATGGCTGATATTTCTAAAAGGACTTTCACGATCCCGCATTATTTATTTCTACTATACTAAAGTCTATCTATAGCATGTTCACGCAAAACATTAGTCAAAAAATATAATCACAACTTCTTCTGCTATATTTACATTTGTATAACTGACGGATCAAGCTATGATTTTGATAGGTTTTTTATAAGTTAAACATCCTTTTAAATGTTAACTCGACGCAGAGTATTACAATTACATAAATTATATTGCTGCTATTATATTAATTACACCAGTATTATTAGTGCTACATTTATTAATATTACGAATGTACCGTCTTGCATAAATCAATAAAAATCTTTACCTTTATCGGACGTTAAAAAACTTCAACAAGAATAAATAATAATGATGTGTTCTGTTCT
>VYYJ01000762.1:0-45075 GCA_021029165.1 Cyphoderus albinus | reverse complement strand
GAGGGTGCTGATTTCAAATATGAAATTAGTTTGTAAAAATGAAATGCATAATTAGAGTAAAAATACGAAATCCGAGGGTTTATGCACAGATTAACGTCACCTACCAGTATATGTAGGCATCTAAATACAGACGCACATTTTATGTATGTACCTTTATTTTGGGGAAGAATTTTACAACAGCATGAGTTCAGGATGAGCATAAAAACAAAGCAAAACAAATGCATTTTTGTTTTTTCTCTAGTGTGTGCTAAGTGCTATCTATTACATACGTGAACAAAAAAGTGAAGCACGTTAGTAAAAAGACAAAGAGAAAATTGGTGTGTGAGTGAGTGGAGTGTGAATGCGGCGTGCAATCACAAAAGTTAAATGACTGACAAGTCATGTGAGGAATGCAGTTAGAGATCGTTGATGAGAATACGGCTTCCATATAACAAAGTCGTTTCATTCTATGCGTGGAAGAAAGTGTTAAAAAGTTGAACTTTCTCATGGATTATTTACCATCCACTGGAATGAAGCGAGCGGTGAACTTATCGAAGTGGATATGATAAGTGACGTTGTCACTCTACTACATAGACAATGGTGTATGGAATCGATGGGAAATATTTGTAAAGCGAAGTGATGATAACGTTGTTATGTACATGGCAAATGTTTTAGAAACGCAGCATTCATTTGGAATGAGGAAATCAGGTTCAAACTTTTAAAGTAATTTTCATTAATACCGGATGCTGTGGACTCCTGACATTCACTGAAATGCTGAAATCGTTTTCATTTATTATTATTATGTAAAACATTGTCTCTGTCTGATTATAAGTTTGTAACTAACCAACTATCCAAATGAATACATTAAAGAGATGTGCCTCTGCGTTTTGCAGAATCATGGGTGACGGTGACAAAGACACAATCGGTTGAAACGTTCCATGTAACAAATACGAGGTTGAGGTTAGATGGAGACGGAAGATAAAGTACAAAAGTACAATCCCAAACCCAATTTCTTTTTATTCCGTTCTCATAAAAGTAAGTCTAGATAAATTATTGTACAGCGATAGTTGCTCTTAATAAATAAACCATCTAGGTTTGAAATGCAAAAAGGCTATGTAAATAACAAGGTAGGCAGGAAGCCAGGTTTTGCATATTGCATTTTAGTACCGTCGCTGTAGCTCTTTTACTTTTACTTAGACTTCAGAGGTTAACAGAATAATATGCTCTGTACAATCAGAAAGTGCTTGAGTGAGTGACGAAAACTCGACTTCCGTTCTCAGAGTAGATATTCTAAAAAAGTGTAACTTGTCTAACTGCTACCGAAGTACTCGAATCTCCAATTCCAACCTTAATAATGCAATGAATCCGGCAAGTGGCCAACTGCAACCATCACCGTCACAATTGTGTAAATGCTATAAAAGCAAAGTTAAAGCCAAGCCTAGTTTCGTTCGCCTCTATTGTATAGTAGCACATCAACATCTAGGTAAAAAACTAAAAATGCTATATTTATTTCGAGAATGAAATGAAATGAGTATTTCCACATTAGCAACATCAAACACATAAAAAGACTGAAGTGTGTACACAAAATTCAACATAATCCCCCAATTTGTGTACACTTTGTATTTTCAAGATTTCATACTCATACACACATAAATACAAAATACATACACAGTCATAAATATAATGGTCATCCTCATCCTTCATCATATCCGGGCTTTTACACTTTTACATTTTTAAAGTCATCATAATAACCATAAAATCACTACTGCATCATTTTTATGAATTACCTACCTATACCAAAAAGTAAAAATAAAAGGACTATGAAAAATAGCACTTATTAGCATTAGGCATCATGATTTAGTCTGTGAATGTAATTCATGCTCATGTGGTAACAAGCAAGACAAAGACAGGCCTTAACTTTTAAAACATGGTTTATTATCATTATTAGCAAATACATTTCTTTGGCTTGATTTCCACTGTAGTCACAGAGTCGCTTCAGGTTCAGGCATAATCATAATAATACAGAAGAGCAACGGCCCAACGGCAACGGCATCAAGGCAAAGGCAAACAAAACGGCCGAGTAGAGCAGAGTAAAAAACGTTCCTCAGCATTCAGTGAGTTCTGTGAGTAATGAGAAGCGAAAGCGTACTTATTAATACTTTGTATGTTTCTACGCCAACGTTGTTTGTTACAAGTTACTTACAAATCCAATGTTATTATTGTATTTACATTAATTCAACAAACGGAACACGAGCAGTGCTGAAGCTGCTGCTGCTCAGTATTTACTGAGTAGTGTTCTTGTATTCGAAAAGAATTATAAAAAAGTTGTTGTTCGCTCTTAGGTTGAGCTTGATTGAGAGTTTGAGGAGCGTAGGCAGAGAAACAAGAAAAATTCTGCGTGTCTAAACCAAAGCTTTTTCATACCTTCTTTTTCTTTCTTCTCAAATAACTCAAGCTAAATACAAGAAACGTTGGTTAGACTTGGCTTTGCTCACAGCACATGAAAAATGTGAGTAAAAAGTGGACCGTTTTAGTGAGTTCTTTCTTTCTTGCTTGGAAAAAAGTTTCGTTGTTGAATGTTGTGATTTTGTTTTGTTGATAGGAGCTCTGAGGAGCCGTAGCCTCCATCCAATTCTCTGGCATAGAGCAGTAGTAGACAAAGGTCGATCCATCCAGCAGCTGCTCTCTGCAGCTCCTTTCCTGCGTCCGAAAAGCCATTCCCAGCGCCAGCAGTCAGTCGTCTTGGTTACGTTCAAGTCACTCACATAAATCGAGTTATCCGTGCCACAAACAAACTCAGTTTCTCATCTTGTTCGGCTCTACGAGAGTGTGTCCATGTCCCCTTATAAGTCGAAACTATTTTTTTTGTCCATACGTCGATCGTGTCGTGGTTCGTCCGTTGATTTGCTGCTTCGGTCGTAAATACCTTTTGTTTTGTTTTTTAGTTACGTAGAAAACATCCAATACAACATTAAATAAATTCATGGACAGAAGGACGACGACGACAAAAGCAGAAGCAGCAGCATTTTTTAAACCATGTTTCTTCTTGTGTCCAGCAGTTATTTTTGTTTGATTACTCATTATTATTGCGATAAAAGTCGTGTATTGAGATGGATGAGAGTGAGTGAGTAGGAACGACAATGTGAAAATTAACTGAATCGTCTGCAAATCAGCCGAAACGTTTACTTGTATCATTGTCGTTTTACTTTGATTTTCTGCTTTTAGTTCCAGATCTCAGTTAGTCGAGTTAGCTTCTTTTATTTATTTCTATTAGTTATAGTTTGTGATCAGCGACACGACGACAGATTCAGGATTTTATGCAGATTGTTTCTTTAAATGTGACTGTTGTGTGTGTGATAACTAGTCCCCTTTCTCAGTAATTAATTAAGCTCGAGTTTTAAATTGAGTCGACGTTAAAGAAAATTAAAGCTTTCCCTCTGTACAACAAACAGTCAACAGTGGACGTTAACAACCATATCAAAAAAAGCACTGATCACTCAAGATGATTTCTTACATTCTCTCACGGATAATCTCGTAAGTTGTTTCTCTCCAACTCTACTCTTAATTCAATGCTAATCATTTCGCTGATTGGGTTACCATTACCAATATTTTATGTTCATGTTAAGACTTTCCTTGCGGAGGAACGTTTATTGTTATTGAAGACAATTAGCATAAAAAGTTGTAGCATCTTGTGTTATTCTATAAAGGCTGGTGAATTGTATATACAAAGCACGTGGTGATCATTAAAATCTGTTTTCTGTCAATTATCATAATAGCATTTTCATATCGAAACGTTAAATTATTTTAAATAGACACTTTTTGATTTTCATTTTGACAATCAAATTCACATTCAACGAAATTTTAATTATGTTATGTTCGTTACATTTATTACAAATATTTGTAATACTTTTCTATTGTATTACTATTACAACAGTTTCTTTATTACCTTTTGCTTCACCTCCGTTCCATTTTTTTTAGAAAATGAGCATGGTAAGATTACAAATTGCTCGCTTTTATTTCCTAGTTCAATTTACATTTGTATTGGCAAATTGGCCTGGCATCTGGCATCTTGGCGCATTTGCTTGAAAGCTTCCGGTTACTCAGTTTACGACTGCGTGAGACATTCTTAAATATTCTTGTAGTATTTAATATGGTAGCGTCAAAGAAGAACTCTTAAATCAACAAAGCATTTAAACTATGCGGTAGCCGAACGTCTGCAAAATTCGTCCACAAATGCTAAAACTGCAAATCCAAAAATCAACGCAAGTTTAAAGTAGGTAAATTACATATGAACATGCGAGAGAGAGGGAATTGAGCAGCCACAGGCAGCGTCATTTTCCCAAGAAGATGAAAAAAGAAAGTTTAATGCATTAATTATCTATTTAACATGATAACTTCAAGTACCAGCAGCGCAGCAGCAAGACAAGAATAATTTGTCCTGTCCACATCTTTGCAAGTACAATAAATGTTATTGAGTCGGCAGTGCATCGTGCTGATAATGTTTTCTTTTTCAAAGTTAAATAAAAACCGAAATTAGTTGCCATTAGCTAAGCACTAACAAAAACAAAGCAGACAGTATTTTAGTAGTTGAACAGTTCCCGAATTCTTTCTTGGCGTTGGCGCTCCACTACATTACAACTTTTTGCTCGTATTTCTTCTCTTTCCACTCGGAGTTCACACAAATTTCCTCCGCCGCCTCCCCGTAGTACATTTTTCTCTCTCTTCACTTTTTCATCCTTTCTCGCATTTTCCGGATTAGCAAAACGCGTTTTTTGCTTCTCTTGCACTAGCAGTGTTGAAGAGTTACCTATAAATAAAAATCAACTTCCGCAGCAGCAGCGCAGGGAGTGATGCGTTTTGCGTTTCGTTTCTTTAAAAAAAATTGGTATGGCTATGCCATAGCAAAGATTTCCCCGTTACACTTACGCTTTAATGATAGTTTTGGAGTAATGAATTCTTCATTGCTTGATGCTGCTACATTTCGATATAAGCACGATTCTCGGTTGACGATCAAGATTTTCTACGGATCATGATGAACTGTAGGGATTTTCTGTGCGAACGATGAGATGAGATGTGACTACTACAGACACAGACGTTCAGATGGAAAACTCGTTTTTTGCATATAGTGACATAAAAATCGAGATGCGAAAGAAATTTCCTCGTTCCGTTAAAAAAATAAAGTATGCGACGCGCTGCGTGTCGCTAAAAATATGCGTAACTCTAGTGTGTAAGTAACTAACCTATATTTTATTTATTTATTTGCCCTGTTCCAGAATGTGTATGGGTCTACTTTACCCTGCCTATTGCTCATATAAAGCAGTCAAGTACAAGAACGTCAAGGAATATGTAAGTCACTCGCATGTCGAAACCATAATCATCTTAATGATATTTCCTGTTCAACAGTCAGCATTAGTTAGAATTGCTTGAATCTGTTTCGAAAATGCCACGAAATTGAAGTTATTATTATTGGGCTTTAAAAATAAGATGTCTTCGATTTATGACCTTTTTTTGCCACTCGTTTCTTTCTCACAGGTTCATTGGATGATGTACTGGATTGTGTTCTCTATCTACAGTTTCTTCGAAGTCTTTGTCGACACGTTCATCGGATGTTGGTAAGTATTGAAGAAAATATGACATCTGTTCAGGAAATATTGAAAATGTGACATTCAAAGAAAATTAATTATTGCACCCCTCCCCTCCCGCACACTTTTATGTCTTCCTCTCGGTTTTTATGGCAGTTGGCTTCTTTTCTGTTCAGGTTCCCATTTTATTACGAGCTGAAAATTATTTTTATACTTTGGATGCTGTCTCCTACCACGAAAGGCGGAAGTGTTCTCTACCGCCGAATAATCCATCCCATGCTGGAACGTCATGAAGGGGTGAGTATACATACATGATATATTGTATTAAGCAAAAACTTTAATCTCTGCTGTTACAACTGGAGCATGTTAAAAATACATGTCTACAAAATGTCGCTTTTTTCTTCACTTGAACAGGAAATTGACACCTACCTTGCAGACTTCAAGTTCCATGCAAGCAATCTGGTCGTGCGATGGGGTACCACTGCTTTTAATTACGCCACGGAAATGGTGATGAATACAGTTTTAAGAGTACGTGAAGATGATGAGGGCAATTTTGAGAATAGTGTTGCATTGCGCTAGTTTCATTCATATTAAGTACAATGGTGAAAGTGCCTTCTCAATTTCGCTTGTGTGATATATTGTTCATAATACGAACTAATACGATCTTTACCAGTAATTTATTGAACAGAACATGTACAAATTTTAGTAAGGTTAAGCTTTATACTAAAACAAAAACTCAACTCGTTTTTTGTCTAATGTCGCATCCATCCGCATGCTACACAAAATATGAGCAATTTTAGACTTACAGAGAGATTAGATTAACTCATACTTATCATAATACATAACATACCTAAACATTTAACTATAAAGAACGCAGACTGCGCAGAGGTAGTTCTGCAACATTTACCCTGTGTGTATAATGTAATAATTACACCAATATTACGCTGAACGTTTTTGCAAAAAATGTGATATTTATGCACTGCCATTTTACATGTCAGCGCGGCTCTTTAGATTTTAGTAATAAAACCATCTTTGATTGAAGTACATTTGCGCTGGTTTTAAAAAGCTTGTCCATCCGTACACCTCCATAAATACCCATACACTCTAACCTAGAAACATTCACTCATGGATTACCACAGTATTATTGCAGAACTAACAACTAAGCATGCATTGAACATACTAATGATGTTCGGGGTCACTTTTCGTCTCAAGTAACCCGAGTTGTGCAATTTGACTATTTCGTTAGGCCGGCTCTGAATACTCGTTTATAAAGCAGAAGAAGGGATCCTTCAGCCTGGACGGATACGATGAGCAAGATTTAAATAGGAACACGCATCAGTTACAGCGGGCAGATAGTGAAGGTGAAGTATTTTCCGTATATTGTCCAAACTGCAAATTCTTTCACGAGTTGACAGATTTGTGCACTAAATTTTGCGCTTTATTCCTATTTGTATTTACACAGTATTATTTTCTGACGCGGAGACGACTGCAGGCCACAGCGACGTTGGTTCACGACAGCGGTGAGTTAAGCTTTGTATAGATATTTTCGTGAAGGCATTTTTTGACACAAATTGACAATTCTTGGATTTTTCTTGATTAATGTACTTTTGATAGGCGAACCAATGATCGTCACGACTCAGTTGATCGTGAGATGATGACTCGCCATAACGGACTTCCCAAGCCATATTCGATGATGAATTTGGGAATGGCAGAAGGCGAGGCTCCACCACCGAGGGTGCGAAGCAGTTCTCGAAAGAAGAAAGAGGTATTCGACTCATAAATAAATATCTGAAATTCTACAATTTCATTTACAAGCGTAGCTTTTGGATAGCTGATTGTAAAAAGAAAGATTTGAGTAGCGAGCTGTGGTGGACAGGGAATGTAAATATTAATGTTGAGACTCTTCAATGTTATTATTTTGAATGAAAGTTCGGAAACTTCTCGGTGGTTACTACATCACAAGATATGGCGATGCCATTAGTTTTTGGTTGGTATCCCCCTCCTAATGTTGCCCCGGACTTGAGCTCGATTTACATCCAACAATCCATGTTACCTCCTTCTTTGTTGCCACCTGAAACCGTAGAGAACCCAGTAGAAGTAGACAGTAGTGAAATGGAGGCATTTTTCGGTAGTGACATTGTGGAGAATATAAATGAGAGTGACGAAGAAGATGATATTGACTTTGTGGAAAGTGAGACGGACTTTTTCGACTGTGAGATGGACACGGTTGACGACGGGCCCGCCGAAGAGGGCAGAAAATCCTCCGCTAGTAGTGTTCAACCTTCGGTGCAACACGTAACGAAAAGAAGTTTGAAAACTTTCGACTCCGACGCTAAACCAGTTTCGCCAATTCCACGTCGCAGGTCCAGTAAATCGAACGACAGAGAATTGAAAAGAAACTCAATGTCATCTTTGCAGGGAAAGGCAGGCTTAGGTGCAGCAAGTGACAAGTCATGTAAAGTGAAAAAGAGCGTTAGCAACACAGATCTGAAAATGGTGAAACCGACCAGCATTTGGTCGACATCTCCATTTCGTCGAGTGCTTTCTCCCTTCTCACATCCTGCCTCTCCGCCAAAATCCGTATCCGCGACAAATCTAAAGAGAAGTGGAAGCAATTCCAGTAGGGCAAGTTTGAATTCAGAGAAGAAACGCAAGTCAGAAACGAAACTAGCTGAGTAGCGACTAATAACTAAATACTCAATTAAAATGCATAGTCTTTTATATTATTGACTTTTGACTCCACTTCCTAATTTAGTCGTTTCCAAATAGCCGGAAGCGGGAATTCATGATGGGTTTCTAGTCACCTTAGCCATTCTTCAATAACATCAAAATATTTTCATCACATTTCTCATCTATGTCCTGTGTGGTTTCATAATTAATCTCTGTGTAGTTTAATGGGTGTTGTTTCGTGTTCTTTCATCTAACACCTGAAGCTACCTTAACTTTTTCATTTTCTTTGTCTAATCCTTTGTCTGGTTTTAATTGACTTTCTAGGTGAACATTTACGGCACGATCCCTCGTACCACAACAAAAACTACGCGGCGACAAACTAAATCGCAAAATAGTAATCAACCACATGAATAATTCAAACCGTCCTCAATTGTGCCTTTTGTAATAATATTACCACTAATGTAATCAAACAAAATTCTCTCACTAAACTGTAATGCTGTTGCGATGTTATGTGATACACTAAAGTAAGTTCATTACAATTACCTAAATATTACTCCTGTATACTGATACTCCCTACATTAATCTCTCATTTTTCTGAAAACCTGATGTAATTTCTTAGTAGCACGGTGTACGTATCCACCTCGTCTTCCCACTTAGAATAGAATATTTAACCCTTTCCCCCCGTTGAAATGATTTTGAGTGCTGTCATTTGTCAATATAGTCTAGCATTGTGCGGATAATCCAAAGTAAAACTGAGTTAATATTTAAGGGGTTTACGTCAATAATGTTCTTTATCTGAATATTCCCGAATGGTAAAAACAGGATTTGCAAGTTCTTTCTTCGAGAAAACAGTTTTCAATTGATCTAGGTACTGTCATGGATGCAAGCAACTAACTCAATTAATCAATTACCATATTATGAAAGTACTGATGTGTTACGAAAATCAACATCAAAGATGTTGCAAATGTTTTTGGAGCTATTTAACGTCCGAACCTGTCGCCTCCAGTAAATTTTTATGCTAGTGTGTACCATATTTATTTCCTCTATCGATAATTTTAAGATTCTGTCCAATCTAAAAATTACCCTGGAACTGCAAAAAAGTAGTTTAAATTAAGCGAACGAAACGAAAGGAGATTAAATGGTGAGCTATGATGTGCGGCTTTCTTTTAAAATATACATTTTTGCAAACGGTAACCTAAACCCCACCCTGTGAGATAATCCTTTCCTGATATAAAAATTACTTGATATGATTTATGAAGTCTTATGAATGTTTAATAAGAAATATTCACAAGTAAGAAATCGTTATAAACGAAGCACAATCCTCTAGGTTTTAAACTCCGAAAAAGCGAAAATCCGCTTACCTTGAAAAATTATTCGTAGAATTCTATAAAATGATTACTGATTACCAATATCATAAACTATTTTAAGTTTGAACTTAATCCTATCAAATAATTTTCAGTCGGATTTCAGTTTACATTACTATTAATGTTTAATTAACAATTATAAGAAAATTAAAGCGGAATATGAAGTGAGTCATGATCGCATAGCATGACTTTGTTCTCTGAGAAATCTCAATATTTTGATGCATTTAGTAATACGTATCTTGTGCAGCTAGTCGAAAGAGGTTGACATACTGGAAAAAGACTAAATAATGATAGGGTGATATTGTAATTATTACTTCTATACAATTATTATAAATGTAATAATAATTTTCTTTAATTAAGGCGTACCATATAATTTCAATGTTATTCTAAGCCACAATTTATGTTTTGTAGGAAGAATGTAGCTGAGTTCCCTTTTTCACTGTATCCTAACTATGGTCATTTTTTTGAAATGTATTTTACGTCTTACAATTTTCTACTGTTTGTTCAAGCACAAAAATGTAATGGTTTATTAATTAATAAAAATTACCTGTACGAACAATAATCATTATAATTAAATACGAAGTGTACGGAAGAAAGAATGGTGAAATGATGTGAAATAAAGTGAAACCCGAAAAGGATTCTACACTTTTATCATTGTTTATGTATGCTGAGCATTAATTTAGGAAATGTTACAAACAATATATTGCATAGTTGAGCAATTAAGACCAGCAATGGGTTACAGAAGTATTCGGTGGTGCATCAGATTCATTTCAAAAGAAAAGTCATGCATGATATGGCATGTTGGCAAAATGCTTTCACTCATCGTAGAGAAAATCCTCTCGCTGAAATAATCCTCGGCTGCATAACACGCAGACAGTAATTGTGTGACTAAAATTTTAAATACTCTACATTGAATAATTAAAGTGTGGTATTGGTTTTAATATGGTGGCCAGTGGCCAGCAATTTCCTTGCTTTGCCAGAGTGCATTCTGCACACACAGTGGCAGTTGGTTTTGGCTTAGATCCCGCGCTTGTCCGAGTCAAGTGCATTACGTAGTACTTTCCCAGTTCGGGTTTTTTCTCTCGGGTGATGGTAATGCATAGAAGTATGGTTGGTGTGACAGTTGCAAGCTGATTCTACTAACTTTGGAGCTGCACATACTGCTCAGCTTATGCATGCCATTGAACTATCAGAACTATTACGAACTTCAGGGTCAGCAGACAAGCAAAACTTCTCTGGTGATTTCTCTCTTTCAGTTGAGTCGCTTTAGAGAGTACCCCGATACCCTTTTCACCCAGAGAAATGTCGAAATCGTCATCGTCTCACTTTTCTGCACACTTCTAAAGTGTCATCATGCAACGCTACTTCTATTTCCTTCTTTACAGTTAGTTAGTTAGTAAGAAACTATTTCGCATTTCCTAAGTCTCTGTCTTCATCGCAACCGATTTCCCATTGCAAAAATTTAATGTCCTCGTGTGTAGTGTGTAGCCTGTGCACTAGTTGGGAAGGGAAAGTGACCAGCAGATAAAACAAACTGCGCTTTCTCTATTTCAAACTGTTGTGCGACGTGAAGTAAAATGTATAGGCAGAAGTGTTGCACCTAAACATGAGAACGATGCTCGCCTCAACAAGCAAACATTCGAAGTAAGCACTGCTGACGCAAGCAGATTCTCTCCGTGTCACCTTAGTCAACAATAAAAGCAAATTCAATCAGATTGAGATTTTAAGGTGAAAAGCATCAGTTTTGAGTTACTTGTCTCAACCAACCATTATTTTCTTCATGTTAGGTTAGCGATGTCGTACAAGATTCTAATTCCAGTTCAGCCAGAACAGTCGTTGAAAATGAATCGATGACAAAAATGGTAAAAACACACCTTTCTAATTTTCCACTCCAATTCATTGGTCTTTGTGGCATAGGTAGAGTGAAAAAACGTGAATTTTAGAAGGCTAAATTATTATTGTAACGTAGCATCATCAATTTATTGTCTACAAGTCTCAAGTTTGAAAAAGTGCCCATTTGACTCTCGACTCACATTTTTTGTAACAATTATTTTTACTTCTAAACCTTTCCAATCGATTCGCTCGTCTCCAACCACACGACTTTCACTGCAGTGCTAAATTGATTTTATTGTTTTCAATTCAAGGTGTACAATTTCAAATGGACAGTCCGTAGTATTAAAATTCAATTTTTTACAAGTGACCATGAAACAACATGGATTTACATATAAGCAGGAAGTTGTGAGACAATAACGTTTTACCATTAAGAAACCGATTCATTTGTAGCGAGGCGAGAACTTGTGTACCATTGTCATTGTCATCAGCTTAGTATTAGTAAAGGATCGCACTGAATGGTGCAAAGGAGATGCTGGTGATTAATTCGTGGTGCATCATCATTTTCTGTCCATTTCATCCTGCTGCTGGAATGAGGCTGGTTACACCAACAAACTAGTGAGTTTCAATTCCACGTTTACAGAATCACGCAAGTCTTGATCAATTCTCTCCATGGACTAGACATGTCCTTGAGGAATATTCATCGTTTCTAGCATTTACTGGATTCACTGATCAACTGATCATTCTTCCATTGCGAGTAGCCTTCAAATTTCCGGCCGTGCAAAGGTACGTGCATTCAAAGTTATTTTGCCATTTTTAATATGACATTCAATTCAATTGCATTTTAAGCTTACAAAACCTTGTCTTCACATAGCAACTCGGAGAGTTCAACTTTGCAAATAGTAACTGTAAGATAAAAATTGGTTTCAAATATCAATATATAATATTGGAAATTAATTGGAATTCATTGTGGAGCATCGCCATGGCGCTGTTACAAAATTCGCAATATATACTAATACTAAGCTATAATATGTACACATGTTACATGAATTTGTTGACTAGCATTTTGGAATGACTTTGGACTTACGGTCATTCTGGAGCTGTCACTTTCCAACAATCTGACAATAAGTAATTAGTATAGAATAAATTTGAGGTGGCATTACGTAAATGTGTCAATAACAAGTTATGCGGTAGACGGCGATACTAATGAATATGTTTCAGTTTGCTTCGCAAATTCTTACTAACGCTTATTGGAAAACATTTCCATACTGCGAACTCTTTATTTTCCCCACTGCCTCTCTGTGATGTGATATGGATAACTGTAAAAGGTAGTTATATTGATTGCATTATCCAAACAAAGCTCGATCACGAGCTGGACAAAACTATTTTTATCCTTTTCGTTGGAGAGGCGATAGGAAACATGTCTTTTATGGCTAGAATCAGCGCTCCATTTGTCCAGCTAACAACTCAACCCTCTAATGAGCCATGCCTACATTAAATATCTAACAGATTTCTAAATATAGGTACAGTCATTTGCTTACATTACATGCACGGTTTAACGGCAACCGTCGTTGGAGATTATTTTCCTTACAATTCACTCACCTGCGACTTAATGAAACGAAACGGAAAAGTACATTGGAAAAGGTAGTTGCGTATATTTAGTTACCTATATTGATTTTGTTACATCCACATTAATATAATTTGACAGGAGCATCACGGGACACAATTCTTCAAGCGTCTTTCATCATCTCAAGCACTAATTTACTCTTTTGCTTCTTATCAGTCCTGTCGAATCGTTTTATTTTTAGACTCTAAATCTTGAACCACATTAACCAGCATCATATCCAAGTTACAAAGCTCTGCGTCGGATCAGAGTATTGACGGGAATAACTCATGTAAAAGTCCATTGCCATCAGCAACTAGGCATTGATTTACATGTGTCAAATTATGCCATTTTCGTCTTCAGCTTTTTAACGTAGCTCATCCTGTCAAAGCCTTGTACTTCATCATAGTATTGGAAGTCAGTTTGTTTAAGTTTAAGTCAAAGCATAGAAAATTGTGTAAATCTGAGCCACACGGTATTACTTCACGGAACGTAAAAATGCAATGTAATGCAAGATGCAAGCTAGCAAACAAAAGCTTGTTACCGAACATGATACATAGATTTCTTATAATCTTCGCTTCCGTAAATAAATGTTAAAATATGTCAAGGCTCAAAGATATGCTGCGTGACCTGACAGAACAATTAGCGATATAGTTTGCAAAATTAGATAAACTAAAGGACACAATGCAATAGCCTCCCTCGTGCCGGAAAATAAATGAAAAATGTGCGATCCGCAAGATCGAGTGGCCGGATGCGGACGGCCGGGACAACAGAGGGACCACGTATAAATCACGCAGCATAAAATTATATAGACTGGCTGACATATCCTTACTCGTTCATTGTCATTATTCATATAATAAAGGTAATTGAACTTATAGATGTTGCAAAGAAAAAGTCAAAAGGAGACAGATAATCTACTGAGAGTGTAAATGGAACGGTAAATGTACCGCCAAAAGAACAAAGACAATTTAAGTTTCCTTCTTTATTAATACCGTTGTGAATTTAACAGGACGTCTCTAAATTAAAAATCGTGGTAAAAGACGGTAAAAATCAATCAGTCACACATTCAGTCAAAACACAACAACTGCACAGCCACATATTTATTATCCCATAATTTGCCTCTTTCCTTTACCCGATACACTTTTTCAATTCAAGTTGAGAATATTTGAACAAAAGTTCTATTGACTGGAATATTCCAATGTTTTTCTGCTAAAGTGGTGGCAGCTTGTTCATTTCACATTTGCCGAGTTTTAATTCGCAGCCGATTCTATTGAAAAGCGGAAATAAATTAGCAGAGAGCAGGATTTGAAATTTGCATGACTTTTCTCTGGTGTGGTGGGTACTAAAGTAGGCAAAAATAATTTACTCGAGTTTCTCCTCCAAGTGAAGTCAGCAAGCCTTACTAAAAAAGAAGGAAGGAAATAATAAAGGTGGAAGCATTTACCCTGTTCGAAGTGGGTGACATAACTAATACAACACATCATGCAGAAATAATGCCTGGAATATTTTTTAACCACCGGAAAAAGTGGTATTAAGCAGTGAAGCTTAATGTCGTTAGAAGCATTCATTAACTACCGTTGCAAGCAGCAAAGAGAATAGGCGTTGATGCGACTGTTGCACCATCCTTTTTTTTCTTTCCTTTCTCTTTTGTTTTCTGCAGTAAACTCCGAACTTTATTAGATGCGATGTTATTTGGTTGCTCGTACTTACTTTTCCATTTCATTCTTCCTTTTCCTTTTTATTACCACGAGAATTGCCAGCGTTTCAATTTGAAAATGGAGGCGAGCAGTTTGTTTACACAGTTTAAATGACTACAATGGACATTTCGTTTTGCATTTGACTCTGTTACTTTAAAGAGAGTGATGCCATGAGCACCTTGAGTCTGGTTGTGTGTATGTAAAAAATAAATTGGAGGAAAGAGAAGAAAATAATTCCACGAAAGCATTCTTTGTCCTGATTTATGCAGGAGACGAAATGGAAAATGGTGTGCAGGCAGATGCACAATCCAATGAAGTAATGGAAAGGAACGAAGTGTACTGTTTTATGGCTTGCTTGATGTTTAAATTACTCCTGTCACCTAGTTCCGGTACATTTTTAATGTTTTAAAAATAAGATGAAATTGCCTCGTCGAGCTTTAACAGTCGCCAATATTCGCTTACTATGCCTTTTTTTGGGCAAGTTTTACTTCGTAGCGAATGTTTCGGAAAAGGAAACCGGACTTTTTATGTTTGTGAAATTGCGAGTTTTTATGTGCCCAAGTTAGTGTTCTCTGAATAATAAAAATGAAGGATCGAAAGTGGACATTCTAGAATTGGGTGCAATGAACATACATTTGTATACATCTTTATAAATGGTTTTGCCCAACTCCTGAAACAGTTTCACTATCGACAATATTCAAGTATTATTCAATTCGTGATATTTACATATTTACATTTACACACGGCTCCCAAAAATGTTACTGTCCAAATCTTATTTAATCTTATACCTGATGTTTCTATGGTATAGAAAAATGTTTTGTAGGAGATTAATAATTTAGAATCCCAAAGTGCTTTCAATGAAAGTTCATATCAAATACATACTAAATGCCTATTACATTACCGCGATGAAACTTCTTTCTTAAGAATTTTTCTACTTAAAAGCTCAAACAAAACAATAGAATAATTGGAAAGCCTAAAGCATTGTGATTGTGAGACAAAAGCATTATGCACTTTGTACAATAGTATTCTGCCATGTACTACTTTTTGGGCAATGACCGATACTATGATTATTTTGGTCTGTTTGGAGTGATACGTATTTTAGATATTGCGTTTAAAAATTATAAGTACATAATTAGTGTAAAAATATAGAAAATCCATCAGCCCAATTCGGATTGATTGTGGCAGCAGTCATCAACGAAACTGTGACTCTCACCAGCGTAAAATGCGTGTTCTGTTTGAATGTGTAAAAAGTTTCTTGTCTCCTCATTCCATGTTGCTTGAGGTTCGGCAAAATGGAAATACAAATAAAATTGGTAAGCCGTAAATTACCTGGAGGTTATTTTTAAAAGTAATGCTACAATGAGCAAGCAGACTGGGAGATGAGTGTTTGCAGTAGACGTCGCCATCCTCTCTGATCTATGTGACTTCCTCATCCTGAACTCATTACAGAAAGTGCTTGACGTGCAATGAACAGACAGAGAAACTGTGAACAAAGCATGTTACCAGGATTTTTCATTCTTCTGGAGTCCGTTTGCTGGAGCTGTGATTTGAAAGACATTACAAAGGACAAGGCGACACGGTGTCAAGCAAAAGCGAGTTTGTGGAAAAAAGCTTTATGATGAGAGACTTGTGTGTATGAGCTTAGCTTTATCAACTCACGCATCATTTTCGATGCACTCAAATACACAAATCCAATGAGTGTCAACATTCAACTACTGTATGAGTGCACAATATGCACAATCAAGCAGTGTTCATAAAGTTCATAACTAGAAGTACACAAGTGTTTGTATAAAAAGATGTTCACAACTCTGAGCACAAGCAGAGATTAAAAAGGAGAAAAGTTTTCTCAGTTTCCTTCAAACATCCACTTCCCCTGCACTTGCACTTCAGTTCGCAGCAGAGAAGGGGAGACGCGAAATGGCACATGCAGTCAAACAGAGGTTATCAGTTTTCAGTGATTAGAGGCAGAGAGAATATTATTTTTATTTTAACAGCAAGACACAGACTAATGAACGAGCAGAGTTGAGTCAGGATTAGGAAACTTAGACAGGGATTAAGTCTGTGTTTGTGTGCAGTTAGGTAAGTAGCTGAGCTCTGCACGTGCACTCTCTGAGGTGATACCTACGTGCCTTTTCATTAGGTGAAAATAAAACGATACCTGTCGGAGAATAACAGAACTTACAATTTTCATTCCTTATTGAGATGTTACTTTGGTGGTCGTGATCGAGATTGAATTTTGCAAATTGAAGTAAATAAAGAAAAAGATGCCTGAGCTGCTTGCACATCAATGCAGTTTTTCAGCGTCACTGCGCTAAAGCGGTCTCGTTTTACTCTGGACGTTTCATTCCAGACGAGTCGTGTGCATTAAGAAGGCAAGCAGAAGCAGTTGCGTTTAGGCACAGAACAGAGTCGAGAGAAGAGATAAAATCGAGGCTTCATTCAATCGTGGCGTCACCATGTCTTCGCATTCAAAGTGATATTGTTTTCATATTGTATTACCTGTGCAATTCTCACACAGTTCACTCTGCACAATAAAGTCGGCCACAATATCTCTTCCCTATTACGTTAGGTAGTGGTTAGGTTTGTGAATACTTTTATAACTGGCAGTGTCTGAGCTCTGGAAAGAACGCTGTTGAACTTGTTTAACTAAATAATGCTTGTGCTGCCCCGGTGATCCATTGGTGACTCACAGGAAGACCGTTCGGAAGGATCTAAAGAGAGAGAAGGAAACCGCTGGGAGGATGAGACTTAAGAAGAAACAAGTTCGCTTTTCTTTCAATAATTTAATAATATCTGATACATATTTACATGGATACACTTACATACACACCATTAAATATTCATTTATTCGGATTTCGAACGACGATGCACGATGAACAAAATTTGTTCAACAAATTCACCTTTCTTAATAAGGCAGTGAGGCAATCCTTCAAAACAAGGAAATTATTTATTTATTATTACTAGGCTAATATCCTTCCATATCCAAGATTTAAACCATCGTTTATTTTGTGAGCATGCACGTGAGCATGAGTAATGAAGAATGATAATGCATTTCACTCAATAAAAACCTCCTAATTTGCATTTAGTGTGAGGCGAGGATCTAACCTAATCTAAAAGGAAGGATAGATGCAAAATAGTATTAATATCTTCATTCAATCATCTTCTGCTAATCTTGTTAAATTGTGAATATCACAGAGGCATGGCGCCAGGCAGGCATGCACGGAGCTTGTTTGCAAAACGGCTTTTTATACTTGTTAGTATTGAGGCGAAATTGTCACCCATTGCTACACGTTTCATTTCATCCGTGTTGTGAATCATGCTGTAACTTTTTATTACTTGAGTGTAATCGTTTATTGAAATTTAAATGCCATTTAAGATAACCCCAAGCAAGCACATTATACCTTAATTAACCAATAAGATTCTGCATGAATGAAAATGAACGTCAGAGAACCAGGAAAGAGAAGAAAGGGAACACAAAGTGCGTACGAATACACGGCAGCTGCAGCTGCTGCATGCAGCAAAATCCAGTCTGAAAAGCCTGGCCTTGACCCTGACCCTTTCCGTGATTTCTTCCTCTTTGTGTCCTTTCCTTTTCATCATTTTCCCTCTTCTCCCGTTCATTTTCTACACGAGACACAAGCAGCAAGCACAAACAAGTCTTTTCCAGCAAATCCCAAGACGAGATGCAGTTTAGGAGTTTGAGTGAATCTCTAGCGTTGATGTCATGTTGAGTGCTACTTGCACTTGCGATGCTCCACGCTTCAATGCTTTCATTATCACAGCACAGACTAGATTGCCCCAAGAGGTTGACTTCCTTGTTTAAGAGGTACTCTGTTTTCCTGTATTTTTCTTGGTTTTCGGTTAAAAAGAAAACGACTCTAGAAGGTGTAACTAGGTCAAAATGACTCTCTCGCCAACAACACTTTTCACCTTTTTAACATGTAAATTGTCAATGTGAACAAGAAACGTGACTTTGTTCATAATGAAATATGTACCTAACTCTGTTTAATGCATGGAAACGAACTATGAAGAAACAAGTTTCACTTTAACTGAATCAATTGGATAGAAAGTGCCACCAAACAAAGGAATTCCAATGTCGGCAGGATTTTCTTGCTGGAATGTTTCTTTTCTTATTACTATTATTGTATACCTTAGTTTATTAGGTGTTGCAGTAGGGAGCTGGAGAGTTGAGAAAACCCATTTGGGGTCTCAATGGCTTAATATCTGTGGCATTTCCCAATATACCTACAGCTACGTGCATCGCATGGCACAAGGGAATTGGGGGACTACAAAAAACTTTCATTCAGATTCGCTAATAAATCCCTACACCTGATAAACCAGAAGTAGAGTTCGTTGTTGACGATGATGATGCTGAGAGCTGAGCTATGTCTATTTGTGTGTCCATGTCCATTGCCATTCATCGAAAAAAACCAGGCTGGCTGCCGTTTCTCACAACAGTTGAGTTTGGGTTTGTCACGTAATTTGACTCGCCTTTCAAAGACACTTTCTTAAATAATTTGTGGTTAAGAAAGAGCGGATGGAAACCTCCTTCCATTTAATCTCCTCTTTTCCCCATTTAGCTAGGCCTCTGTACATGTTATTATATTTTCACGAAATTAGCTGGAGAAGAAAGGAAAAAGCATAATAATCATGGACTACTACTACCCAAATATACTTTCTTCGTCATACCTATGTATTTATTTATGGTAGGCAGTTCGGCTCTGGGTTGCTAGCAGTCAACAACCATCAGCTTTTATTGCGACGTCAATACATACATTTTGGTAGGAATTCTTGTTTTTCCGGACCTACCTGGAATGTCTCTGATGCAGGCAGATAAGACTCGACTCCAGGGAACAAACATGCTCTGCTGCAATTACCGCTGCCCAATGAATCACTGTATTACTAAAGAAACGCTCATTTACATATTATGAGCTTATTAGATGGGGTGATTGTTTGACAAGTTATTCGCGAGCGAGAGAAAAGGAATGCTTGGACAATGTACACCTTCATAACAGTCGTTTTCACTTCCATCAAGCCTCATTCAGTTTTACATTCTATTATTTATATCTCCTCGTTCTCTCCCACCTAACTCAACACTGCCACTCTACACCGTTTCGATGAGTTGACAAGATTTTCTAGGGAAACTTGTGTGTTCCAAAAAAGAGTCGAATACGATTGCGTACATGAATATTATATAGTACATGCGGAGTTAAGCAAATTGTGAGGAAGCAATAATAGAAAAATAAATGATGACGTGAAACGAAAAGTAGGCAAAGTGGGGAAAAAACTTGAAATCATGAATATCTATGTGCATGCATGAGCGGGTATCTCTGGTCATGACATGACACTGCGATTGGTTCCATCAACTTTCATTTCACCAGTCGCAATCATTCGAGAGAAAAAATTGTGGAGGCGCTCTGCAGTTTCCTCGTGAAGGAACTTCGAGAGAGAAATTTGAAAAGGTTTCTAAAAAAGCCTACGTAAGAGAAGACAAGGAACCTTGAACAAATGTACTTAAGTAAGGTTTGTGTAATGCAGGCTGAGACGGAGAAGTGGATGTGCATGTATCTGTCTAAGTGCAGGACGAATGACGTCGAGAAAACAAAGTATGAAAAAGTCTTTGCCCCTGGATTATTAGTGGCAAAAGCGCTACTGTAGTAGGATACATAATTAATAGATGTGTATGTGAAAAGATCCGCATACAAACACTTGGGCATACTAAACCAAGAGAACTCTTTTCCCCTTTGCTCCATCCATTCATTTCTCTCCGTGTACATACATTTGGTGGCAGAAGGAAAAAAGTGAAAGAGAAGAGAAAGGATCAATATTGGCAATAGTTTGCAAGTATTGTGAGGAGGCAAAGTAAGAGGCACAATGTTATCATATTTTTTCCTATACATACTTATAAAATACCTAGAGATATCTGGAAGAACGACAAAGTACACGTCGATTCTTCGTGTTTTTGTGGTTCTCGTGGTTCGCATCGCAGCGTGGAAAAGCAAATGGAGAAATTGCAGGTAGACAAACTATAAGTTTTAGACTGGAGTGAAAGAGCACACGACACCGTGAAATGGATATACCTACACGTGATATTGGATAGAAATTTTTTTGCAAGTCCATTTCCTCTCACTCACACATGTATGCCTAGGGGATGCCTAGAGTCGAGAGAGACTTGCTTTGCTTTCATAGTTTGGAAGGAACGGTTGTTTGTTTCGCTCGCTCGCGTTTTCCACTTTCATATTACGATTATGTACACCTTGAAACTCATTTTCAGGCTACATGTCAGAGACGAACTTTTGTGCCACAACAATTCCTGGTCAATATCGTTTATCTGCTTTTATTTATTAAACTGGTCACCACGAGCTTTGTTTCGTTCATTGCTTTGTGCTCGTTCAGCGAGAGTGGAAGCAGATCGAGAAGGAAATCAGTAGAAATCGTAGAGAGGAAGAGAGGAAGGCAAAGACTAAGGACGAAAGTGTTTCTCCTTCTTTTTATTTCCTTCTTTCTTTTTTGTTTCCCCTTTTTATTTCCCTTCGCTCGAGTCAAGTGTAATAGCCTTTTCCGTCGGAAGGAAGAAAAGTTGAATAATCTCCTCGACGTCTCATCTGCTCCGTCAGTTCCGCTACAAAGGGAAAACGTTTTCCACGCCTGAACACATTCCTTCACTCATCATCACTTATCATAAATACAGTGAATTATTATAATCATTAAAAGTTGACATTAACATAAGGTCGAGCTTAACTAACGTTACGAATTACCGACTACGTGCTCTTACTCTCCTACCTACTGCCGAATCTGTGTTTTTGCAAGGACCAACTTCGAAATCAACGTGGTATGTCATTCCTTCCAGTGATGAATTATTCACTCAGCCGCAACTCTTACTTACACTTTCGTTAGCATAAACGTCTCCTCTGAGGCTCTCTTAATTAGATTCCGTTTCTCAGTCCCTCGCTCACTCACTGCCGTGCGTCGTTCGTTATCTGGCTTCATTAATTTATTAGAAAAAACTATTTTTATAAATTGGATGTCGTCATTTTTGTTGTATTACTTTGCTAACCACGACCACATTTTTTTGTCCCCTCCGACGCTATATCGTTCATCACACTTTCTCTGTTCCTTATTCGTTCCCAAAAATGGCTTCACTCGACCTAACCGTGATTTTTACCGAGTTCGTCGATAAAATGCTAGATCACGAGAGTAGTGCCACCGCACAAGCACCGAGTGCTCTTTTTTGGTAAGATAGTACATACAATTTAATACCTTAATTATTTATTGAATGAGCTTATAATTTGCGATAAAAACCTTTTTTTCTTTTGATGTTGAGCTTTCACATTATCTAACTCACGCTAATGCTGTATAGTTTAGTTGCCAGTTTCAATTTGTAATTACACTGCTAAACCATATGATAATATTTAAGCAGGGTGGACGCATGTGTGCACAAGCTTTCCGTTTGCTTTCACTTTGTGCGAACCTGGATTTCTGGTTCAGTACACTGCTACTGAACCAGTTCACCCGGCGCTCGAATGATTACGATACACCGATACACACAAATTGCTAAAATAGTGGAGCTGTTGGTAATAACTCGTTTTGGTACAGTAATTCGTTAATTAGTAGAACAAATTGTCGGTTATGACAGAAAAAGAGAAAATTGTTTGTGGTTTGTATAAATTTGAATTTAGCTAAGGCTTGTATGGGTATTAAGGAGGCTAGAAACAATTTGACAATTGACATGTTGATGAGAAAGTTATTGATAAAAACCGTTGCTAGAAATGGAAACTATGATGCTTTTTAGTATAATAATTTTTTGCAAATCCTTCAAAATGACATGACAAATATGGTCAATCGATTGTAGGCCTTATGAAATTTTCTATAACAATAGAGTGCAAAGCGTCTAACAGACTTCATTTATAGCTACAAATATTGCTATTAACAAAAGGAGGTGTTACGATTATCATTTAAATCCTGGAGGTAGTGAAGCTTGAAATATTGAAAACGCGTAGTAGTTAAAAAATGTTTCTAGCAGACTCGGAGCCGTCAGTATAATTAATGTAAGCAATAGTCCGTAACAAATAAATCCGTTTTTCACATTCCCTCACTTCACTCCATAGCTAAAATTTCCTGCTGGAGTCTCGGACATTTTATTATGAGATTGTTTAGAGCGTGTGCAGCCGTTAAGATAACTCAGCTTGTCATTGACCTCCGCTGCACATTCATAGTAGACAGAAGACAGAATCTTCCTTTGTTTCGCTTGCTTGTTTTGTTGCGCTCCAGCTTTCCTTGCGTATCTGCTTGTAAAGTGCATTAAAAGTTGGCGAGAGTGCGAATAGGCTGAAATGTTTACTCTGGGCTTTGTGTGCTAATACTTATTCACATTTTACCGTGTTCTCCACGAAATTATTACATAGACGAGCGATTCGCAATTAATGACTACTACACAAAGTGCTATAAAGTTGTCAAACAGGATACCCGTTTTATTTACTACTGTGAACATTGGCCGTAAATATCAATTCGTTAATGGATACAAATTACACAAAAGATTTTATTTCTTTTTTATCTTGAGTCTTTCACGTTAGTAACTAATCAAAGAACATTTGTGTCGTTTGTTTTACACTGCAATTAAAATTACATAGTGCGACTATTGCTAGCTGTCTAAAACGCCGCTTGCTCCAATATTATCATTAAACTGTTAAGCCTTTTGTAACTCTTTTCCGTTTCTTCTGTGATGGGATGTCACATCGCATTGTGCGTATTAATACGCGTACAGTGCAGTAAAATGTCTGAAAAGTGTCTCGCTTCACAATTTGAGTAAATTCGTTGGTGAAAGGCGGAGATGAAGACAAGGTTTTGCTTGGCTTAGTCAGCAGCGAAAATCAGATTTAAGAGAAAGCCATTTTTTTGTGATAACTTTCCAGGCAACGAATATGGAATCGCATGAATCTGTTGGACAGGAGCTGGTGAAATGTGTCCTCGTGGGCGACACGGCTGTGGGGAAGACACGACTGATCTGTGCGAGAGCTTGCAACTCCCGAGTTTCACTCCGTCAACTACTCCGTCAACATGTATTAAAACACTTTGACAATTTTTATATCCTGAAAGTAGTCAAGTGGAACTGACAAATGATTCAATTTTTATTGGAAATAAAGGTACCAACAGTGTGGGCCATAGATCAATACCGAATCTACAAAGAGGTTCTCGAGAGGTCAATGACCACCGTGGATGGAGTTCAAGTAAATTCCTTTTCTAAAATAACAATCAACAAGAAAATCAACGAGTATCTTGGTGTCATATTTATTTCGATGCCTTTGACCGTGAAGCGGAATAACATGTGAAATGAAATGCATTGTTTTAGGTGTCACTCCGGTTGTGGGATACTTTTGGAGATCACGAGAAAGACAGGAGATTTGCGTACGGGAGATCGGACGTGATACTGCTCTGCTTTTCCATAGGCAGCCGCAACTCTCTTTTGCATTGCAAAAGTATGTGGTTTCCAGAGATCAGACGCTTTTGTCCAGAGACTCCAGTAATCTTGGTGGGCTGTAAAAATGATCTCCGATTCCTGTGTCGAGATCCGACCTATTTAGCGTACTGTAGGCCAAGTCCATTCATTCGACCAACACGTGAGTGCGATCTTGTAATGCCGGAACAAGCGAGAGCCATGGCCAAGGAGCTCGGCTTTTCCTATTACGAAACCTCAGTATTGACTTATCACGGAGTGAATCAGGTTTTCGAGAATGCCATCAGAGCCGCTCTCATCTGCAGGAGAAATCAGCGATTCTGGATGACCAATTTGAAACACATACAACAACCTCTGTTGCAGGTAAGAAAGTGAAAGTCTCCCGCAGCTTCTCTTTGTGTGATAGAGTGAGGATTTAATGAGAACTCTCTTGAAATGTTAGGCGCCTTACTGTCCTCCTAAGAAGGAACTGAGCACAATCGAAGTATTCCCTGGAACTTACTGGGCAGACATGAGAAGTATGCTGGCAGCACAATGCTTCCCGGATCTCGTTTTTGTCATTGGTACACATTTCTCTCCTTTTCAACATTTTAACCTGACAGCATTGAATTACTCACTTTCACCTTTCGGGTTATAATAATTCTTAAATCTTTATGTACTCGCAGGTGAAATTGAAATTAACGCGCATAGATTTTTAGTTTCATCTGGAGCACCGGAGCTGCTTTGGTTTTTGGAAGCAGAAACTTACACGGGCTTACGACGCAACAGTGAAGCCAGTGAGACGGTAAATAACCAAATTATGAAACAAAACAGAATTTTAAATAAAGTTGACACACTGACGACATTCACCTTTGCTTGATTCCCTAGACGAGTGAGAGTACTGCCGACGAAACGGAGTGGCTTTTGAAAACTCAGACGCCGGTGGATTCGTCCGGATTTGTGAATGAGTTGTTCTCGTGCAGTTCCGAGTTTGATTGGTCCGTGGACCGAACATCAACAAATAATAATTGTGATATAATCGAGCAAGTGACTACGAGGGCACCCCGGGACAGCTTCGGCCGGGTTCAGGTGGTGGTGCAGTTTAGTGATAAAGTGTCCTACGACACCATTCGCAGTCATGTCCATTTTCTTTACACTGGAGAATTACCTCAGAATGTCACTTCCACCATTGAAGTGAGTCTTTCTGGAAATTAGAAATTTTAACTCTAAACCTAACCTAATCATGGTTTCATTTTTAATGTATACATCCGCAACACTCTAAAAAATTTAATTGTACGGTGAAAGCAGGAGCTGAAGGAAACAGCCGAGATGCTGAAAATCCCTGAGCTTGCAGAATACGTGGACGTTTGGCATCGATGTGACACCCGTCATATGACGGAGCTGAAGAAGCAATACAGACAGGTAAAATGATTCCGGTTGACGTACTGCCTCCGTAAGTTAATCGAATCATCAATTCATTGAGTCCAATTTGCTACTTCCAGTATTTGAAGACTTCTCTGTGGAGCAAATGTACACAAGGCTACTCCACCGACGTCGTGTTCCACATGGACGATGGGAAAGTTCCAGCTCATCGAGCTCTTCTAATGGCTCGGAGTGATGTAATGAGGGCTATGTTTTCTGGAGATTTCATGGAGCGCCGCAGTCAGTCCGTGAGTAAAAATAAGTCTGCAAAAAATAATCAATTTCTTAGTAGGTTCGTGGGACTCTGTGAACTGGAGCTGAACTCTTCGGCATGCAAAATAAAAAATCCGTTTGTCTGTCTTGTCCCTTTCTCGTGTAGGTCTCGTTGCCCGGAGTGAAGCGAGACACATTTCTTTGCTTTCTCGAGTACCTATATACTGATTCCGTTTGTCCACATGTGAGTATTTAATATATTAAACATCTTCATTCATACCGTCTAACTTTTTTAATTCCTCAAACTGATGATGAGCAGTTGCAGAAGATGATAAATTCATTTTACTTCTGCAAGTGCCTAAAAGACAAAATCAATATATGAAAAACATAATTATTGAACAGGTGCCTGTGGATGTTGGCGTATCCGTCATTGAACTTGCAAATAGACTCTGCCTCACACGTTTGATCAATTTATTAGAGAGTACCATGATCAACGTGTTTGCTCAAAAACAATCACACGGAATAGATGTTATCGAGGACTGCATTAAAATTCTCGAATCCGCACAAGTAATCCCTACTTAAACATACTATTGTAAAGCTAGAAAGTCTGATCTAGATCAGACTTTCTTTGCAAAATCTGAAGCAATATAGCACATACAATCTCCTATTCAAGTACTCAATTTTGCATTCTGCTTTCTTTTCCAGCTCCACAATGCGGAACAGTTGTCACAATGGTGCTTGTTGCAACTTGCTACGAATTATGGTAGTACATAAAAACATTTTCACTGACTTGGTATCTCCGTAGTTTTAAACGGACCATAAATAATTTGCTTCACTTTCCAGATTACGTTTGTCGTAAACACAGCAAAATTTTCAAGGAACTGAGCGTGGAGAACCGCCAATGGATTTCCCAAAACCGATGGCCACCAATATGGCAAGTTAATCTAGACTATTAATGCTAATGCTAATGCAGTCTCAAATTGGAAAAGAAGAGAATTTTTAAGAATGAAATGGTTTTTAATCAGGTATGTCAAAGACTTTGACTACTACCAGAAAGCGCTGATGGAGCGATACAAGATGGATAATCCTGCCAAGAAAAGCCGAAAGCGGAACAACTCTGGATGCTTATGTTTTCCTGGAAAATCTCGCCGTGACGACAATGAAGAGAAGAACAATGAAATCATGCCAATTGTGCCACTTTAGATAGATTTTCTTTAGTGAACCATCTCTTAAATTGGTGTTTAATACATGACTTTACTACCGTCGTTATTATTATTCCACTACGCTATCTTCGTAAATAACTGAATACAGGTAAACTTCGTTATAGTGAACTCTCAATAACTCCCAAAATTCGGTACACTATAACTATAATGAACTACTAGTACATTATATTATGGTTCATTATAGTTAATAACCGAGAAAGTTCATAACAGGTTGCCAATTAAGCAAAAATCCACTACATAGACAGAGTTAAATTAATCAAAATTGATCTATAATCGGCATCGAAAGACTTCCATTCGTGATGTTATTGAAGCATTTATAATTTTGTATAATTACAATTCTATCGACATCAATAAAAATTTGTGACTGTATCTGGCCACCTTCCAGAAGTGAGATTGTATTTAGATATCTCTTCCCATCGGCCATTATGTCGTTTTTTGACATTTTAAATTCAAACTTTTAGTTAATTCAGACAGTCGATTTAGATTTCACTATTGATGTACATGACTACCTATGATGACAAAAATTGGCCTTTGTGAATATATTTTATATTACAAAAAAGCTCATTGTTCAATGAGGCGCCGACGTTCAATTTCCATTAACCAGTTCACTATATCGAAGTTCACCTGTCGTATTTAGTTAGGGTTAACAATTCAACATTTCTTGGACTACATCAAAAGATATATTATTATTATTATTATCATCATTAATTATTATTATTATTAATTATTATTATTCACCGCGTAAATATTCTTACTAATGTACGCCAGGAAAGCAAATAACCACTCATTTGCTAATCTCTTTGCTACACAGTGGTTTTTGCAATACACTTACTAATTAATTAAGCTGTGCATACTTACCATTTCCAGCGCTACGATATATTTCCACAATAGCATACAACCATAAATGTACACACCTAACGTATTTCATTTCAGCTAGATTTGTTTCTCAGAAACTGATTTTTTTTGCACTCACTTTCTCCTTAATTGTAATCATATAGTTTAATTTTTGCTGAGGTAACGGGATTTCCAGAATACCCCGCCTTATAATAATTGTTTATTTAATTAAGTTTAGTTTACGTTAGACTCAGACTTCTCTGTTGCCTTACTTTAACCGGAAATTACAATTGTTTCACCTTCCACGTTTTCCGTGTTGCCATGTACCATTGGTAAATTTCGAGTTTTTACTTTATTAAAAAGGGAAATGAGTGCATTCATTTACTTTATTCAGTTGAAACTGAAACAGTTAGAATAAGATTTCTGTTTCGTTGTATTCTATTTATATCGTAGTTATACAGACGTAGATGCAAACACTGTTTGTTATTAACCAATGACACAACTCGCAGGATTTTTTTTTGTAGGTTTTAGTGGTGTAACATACAAGATTCTAGCTCTGAGAGTAGAGTTGCCAGTGTTGACGTAAATGCTGAACAACAAAATTTCAGAGTATTATATTTGTCTTTCAGTCAAATATTGATCAACTGTTTCCATAATATAAAATACTATATTATCATTATCTACTAGGTGGCTGTCACAACTTCGCAACAATTTTTGCGTGACTTTCGTTTTGCGTTTGATAATATGTTAGATTTGTGGCGCTGGCCGACATGTTGTTGCTAGACCAGAACTTCCAGGAAGTTGACTGACAGAAAGCTTGTGAAAGTGAGGCGAAATGACGCAATATTTTTTTCTGTCTGGAAAGAAACAACGAATGCTAAATGTTCACTAGAATATTTTTGTACAAAGCTTCTCAATTCTTGTGATTTATTCACTCGTAATTAATGGTTCACATTCTTATAGAAAGTTTGTGAATTTTTTTAGGTATTTTGTTTATATCATTTAAGTTTCATGCGACGTTTATTTTTGTAAGCCCACCGCTACAAATCAACTTGATTAATTTAGCTTCACTTAGAATTCATAATTCTCTAGGACCACTTGGCACGATGACTGCAAAATAAGCAAAAATTGAATTCAGAAATTATACATATTCCACTACTTCACTAAAAATAGAGAAACGGGAGAAAATCCATTAAGCTTACATACAGACTTTATATATGCTGAAAACGCATTTTTACCATTATTACTAGAGACTTGCTTACTTAAACATTACAAATAGTACCGTGCGTTCATCTATCTTCATTTTTAAATATCTTCAATGCTTAAATACCTTACAGATGAATTTCGTATCCTGGAAATGATTATTACATTACATACAAGAATTGATTACTATTAAAATAAGGTTTAATTACTACTTTAATAAGAGGCTACATAAATTAACAAACAATGTGAACCCATGTGGTTAATTAAATTGACTTGATAAAACTTTATGACTATGGAATATATAAATATTGATTTTACAGTCTTATCTAAAGTATCTAAAATGTACATTTGATAGAATATTTTAAACAATTTTAAAAATTATCATAGGCCTTAAAAATGGTTAGAATGTTTCATTTACCAGATGCTACACACAATTTACATTTGAATCATCAAGAAAGATTCCTTTGATTTTTGTAGCCCTTCCACCGAAATAGTGGAGTTTATCTACCTACCTGCTTTCTCTGTAGATTTACACCCGTTTCTCATCTTTTCTGTATCTGAAAAAGGGACCTGCGAATTATACAGGTATTTAGAAATGGAGACGCTTCATAACCTGTTATCTGTAGTTATATGATTTGTACCTGTTTGTAAAAATCATTTTTTGAAGAAGCCCACTTAGAAACCAGGAAAAGGTGGAGGCAGAGGGCAGAGGCAGAGTGAAAACGAAATGCAAGTGTGCTTCCAATGTACAATCACTTTTAATGAAACAGATGAACTTCAAGACTGTTTATTACATGCTTACTTTTAATTATTTTTTCTTGATGCAACGAGTATATTATAATTGTAAGACATTTTGGTGAAACGTGTTTTCACTACTAATTATAATTTCGATTCCTTTACTATATTCAAGTTGAGGTTTATTACTTTCTAAAATTATCATGATTTTGTTACTCATCGTGTTCTGTTATAGTTATAAGTTTCCTGTCCTCTGCAAGTGCTCATTGCAATTAGTTATATTTATATAGGGGTGTTTAATAATTGTAATTGTACAATGTAAAAGGTTATTTTAAATGTTTGCATAGGGAAGTGCACTTAAGTGTAGCAGTGGAAGAAATTGGTTTCCGTTGGCAGCGTTTGTGATATCATGTCACTGACTAAATTGTGAAATGAATTTACTATAGTGAGGTGATGTGAATAAGATCTGGAACACTACTTAAAAAGGGTTTGTTATAGCAACAAGAAAATTCCTGACTTTTTACAATTATTTGTTGTTGTTGTTACAATTCTAGTTAGGATTAGATGTAGAAATAAACAATTGCTTAAGTAATATTTACACGTGATAAACTGAACAATATTAATTGCTGCTACATACCACTTTTGCATTCGGCGTGCAAATCAAGATACAAACATAACATAGCTCCTACATTTATCAATGGATCAATCTTTAGTATTTAATTATTAGTGGCTTCCGAGCGGAGTACGGCTTTCCAGCTTTGTACATCCATTGAATACAGTGTAAACGTTTTATTTAAATCTGTACAGAATTTACTGACAGTATTGATTATGAATTATAATTTAAATATTTGATAATTACTACACTGATAGACGGATCATCTCAAACCCACGTCAGTATCCAAATGAATTTGCACCCAATTTTTAAAATACAATTTATTGGCAATGTTAAGACTTCGCACTTTAGGCTAATGACGTATTTCGGTTTTTTGATCGAAAGTCCTTACTTATAGCGGACGTTAGGAAGTCGAGTTCGGAAATTTTATGTGAGGCATTGCCATTGCCAATAAATAATAGTATTTAAAAACAGTAATTATATCATTGGAATACCAATGTAGTTTTGGGAGTGGATTATAAAATCTATATTTTGAAGCCATTGAAAATTATCTTCTGTATTTTTAAATAATGTTTGCGTAAGTTACATACACGTGTTTGAAGAACATTATATCGTTGATTTGAAACAGTTAATTTCAATGAATAAATTAAGCTTACAGCATGTGAATAAAAGAGTGATTTTTAAATGAAGTTGTCGTAATCGTCCTCAATTCATTCAAAGATGGATGACTCATCACACTTTACCAACTTACAACATTTATAATTTATGAATGCAATGCATATTAAACTTATACTACGCTACCCGGTTTAATTAACCGGCTGCACAACATGTCGCTGTCTAAAGTTACGGTTATTACAAACTACTACATACATACAAACAATGGATTATTATATTTAAACTACACTTGTACAAGTTAATGAACCTTCAATAGGTAGTGGTGGTAATTGGTACTAACAATGAAAGGATGAGGTAGTGAGGTGGGCTATGATCACGTAAATTATAGAACCTCTAATAATTTTACCTAATTATGAGGTTTGATCTTAAAGTCTCATAAAACTACATTTTACATAGTATTTCACTTCATATATTATATTCAAACATGATTTAAATACGAAACTTTACAGATTTAAATACATGTCGATGTTTCATAATTTTCAGGACCATAGCCCAGCTCAGACCTCCCTACTCCATCCTTCGTGTAAGTACTTGTTTGTGGTGACGCATGACTTTAGATTAATGCCAGAATACTTTTCACAAATATCCAATGATCTGCTGATACAAATACCGTTGTATCTTAAAGTAAACCTGTTTAATTGGATAGGGTGATTTAGTTAGGTTGTATTATAGTTATATTACCATGTTATAATTTATAATAATGTAAAAGTGATAATACAATAAAAATCATACGCACAACTGTCCAAGGAAAAAATTTTGCCTTTATTTCTTTCCAAATTACTGATTATTAATTGTGAAGCGGTTTAATTAGCGGTCGCTAATTTATTCTATTATTTTTGGACGCCGCAGCTTATTAGTTCAATTATTTTTTCGCATTATATCTGAGGTTGCATTATTAAATGCCAGCGTTACTAACAAGGGAAAAATAAATTTTATACCATGTATTCAGTTTAAGCGAGATGAAATCTAAAGAGTAAGGAGCCAACGTGAGTGATTCATACGTGAGTTCACGTTTATTAAATGATACTTAAAAGCTTGGCATAAAAGTTTTTATGAGACAAAGAGAGAGGGGGAAAATGATGACGGTTTATGTGTTGGCCGGTTGGCCCTCCTAACTGAAGTCCCTCCTTCCCGACTTCCTGCTAACTTCGTTTTTTGCTTACTCATACATCCTTAGTCGCTCTTTTTAAGAAGCATAAGCTTCTTCAACAAATTTGCAGCTGGAAAGTAGCAGTGGAGGACATTGACAGAGGCAGCCAGATGAGCCACAGTCAGTCTCTGTCAACATTGTAAAAGAGCAACATCTGCTCTCTAAAGATGTGATTAACTCTAACTTGCTTTACAGTTTGTTAAGGTAAAGTACATAATCATTTACAATACTTCCCTTTTACACTTGGTAGAATTATCTGCATCGAAATCTATGCATTTCAAGTGAGTGAATTTTCGTACAAAATATTTCTAATTTTTAAAATGATCTGTTTATGTAGGGCTTGCTAAAGTAACGGAATTAAAACAACTTTATTTAATATATTATGTATACTACACAAGACGAATCAGCTCAAAAGTGGAAATTGTGGAGATTTGTTATACGTAGCTTCAGCTAGCAAATATTGTGCAAATTTTCGCGTGCGAGAGATATTCATTTTTCGGATCATGAATGAATGCGTGAACAAAGTCGCTGTTTTTTGTTGATTAACCGTATCAGTCTGAACAGAACGCAATCTTTCAATGAGGAAAATTTGCAAATTGACTTTATTGTATGAATTTTTATCTCGTCTATCCATGACGATATCTTAGCCATGACCTACTTTCCTTATCAACATGAATGGTTCAGCAGATCACTGTAAATCAATGTAGGGCTGGCCTAAAATACATATTTATATTGGAGTTTCATGCAGTAAAAATGTGCATTTTACAAATTGTATATGCATAGTTTTCAAAATGTGCATGTAAATTTATTAAATGAGAAAATGTTTTTGTCTCAATAATATTGATTTATTACTTTTATTAATGTCAATTACAGCGTATTATCTTTGACTGCTCAACAAACTACTCTGGCTACACTTTGAGTGTTAATTGTCTCGACTTCCGGAATTCTTCCCAGTGTTTTCTCTACTCATCAAAACTACGACTCTAATTTTTTATTACATTTCGTACAAAAACCGAATTGTGAAAGCATGTGTCAACAACACACAAGAAAACATTTTGGAGAGAAATAAGGACGGGGCTTGGCCGCGTACAAAAAAAACAAGATTGATTTTCACTTTTGCAACTGCTCAAGAATTGGATGGAAGAACGAGCCAGTGGAACCCAGGTGGACGCAGTCCATCGTCGTATCCTGGAAATGAAGAAACCGAAAAAAGAGAGAAACGCGAATGAGACACCATCACCTTGCAACGATGACAGAAAGTCTTCAGGATCAGGGCCTTCTGATTACAATCACAATCAGAGTGTTCCAAAATCCTCAAGCTCAAACTCTGGGAAATTTTCCACTTGTCCGCATGGTCGAAGAATCTGCCGAACGATCTGAAGTTGACCGGCATCAAAGCCAAAGATAATACACACTTTACACTTTTACGAAATACTCTTTTAAATTTAAAGACACGAAAAACTACGTAAATTATTAGCTTTAGTGGCAATGTTTCCGACAAGTTTTACTTTACAAATAAGTTATTATAATGTAAGGGTAAAGCACACCACAGAGGTTTTGCAACCTAAGATATTTTAATTTTAAATGTAAATTATTGCAAGTGTTTGTATTACATAAAGTATTATTATTCTACCGCTATTACAAAAATGAGACAAAATCTCCCGGTTTTTAAAGAGCGATTTACAGGTTAATGTCTATTAATGTGCAATTTTTTAACCTAAAACAAAATAGTATTCGACTGTTACTAATTATTACGCAAATCGCAGTTTTACAATTTCAAAAAATATAAATGCTGTATTCAGTAAGAATTTTGTAAATTACTAATTTATTTTTTTCAAATCAGCAGTTAAATAAATAAAGGACCAAAATTGCTTCTGTTTGTTTCTATTTACATAGCGACCATTGTGACTGTGAAGTTATTTATTGTGCTTCATTATTGCTAGGTTACTTCATTTGAACCATTTACGAGAGGAATGTGAAAGTAAGTGTCAGCGGCGGCATTAATTACTCTACTTATTATCTTTTGATTATTGAAAGCTGAGTAAGAATGAACAATTAAGTTTTATAATGTAATGTAAAAACGGTGTGAAATCCTTAGGCCTTCAATTTTTGGTTGTCAGTTCTCACAAAGGTTGCATAAAGTCGTAACTTTGCATTTTTCTTTGTATAACGTAGATTGTACATAAAAACTGAATTTACTTTGAAAGATTACATGCAGCATTTAAGCAAAAGTTCATGTCAAGTTACAAAATATTTTCAGATTCAAAATAAGGGGTTGCTCCATATCATATCGTTCTTTAGGCCACTTTTAAACTTGCAGGGACTAGAACTAGAAGAATTCAATAATCCTTTACTAAATATCTCCTGTTGTAGCTGTCTTTGTACTACAAAAAGTATTATGCATGCAAACATGTCGCATTTTTCTTTCTCGATTAAATATGGATCAACCATTCCAGCTCAACTTTTCCATAACTTTGTTCATCTATTTTGCATCAGCACCAGAGCATTTAAAGCTTTCTCTGAAAAGTTCTACGACTCTGTGTGCGAGTCGTTGTTTTTGGCAGCAAGAAGTGACAAGATAGGATCGCCATTTTTTAACTGAAAGTGGTTTGGTTTTTTTTTTAGGAAAAAAGATAGATAAAACTGCTCATATTAATTCCTAAACCTTTCTTGCTTTTTTGTTCACCTTTTTCGATATTTTAGTGTTTCCCCAGATAATTATGAATAGTAGATGCAAAGTGAAAAGTGTACGCCTCATGCTCATGTAGTAGTAGTGCCAAGATATTAGTTAGGAGGCGGTGTCCAGTCTAGAGGTCAATAATAGGGTCACCCGTACCCTTTCCAGCTGCCTTCAATTTCGCCTCCATCTTTGAAATCATGAGCTGCATTCTTTTGATCTGGAAAATTAATGTCAGATTTCGTATATCAAATGTGTCTTCTGTGTAAAATTATGTGCATGAAGACTTTCAATTTCCTTCGAAATATTGAGTAATGATGTTTATTGCTGCTAACCTCTGCCTCCTTCTGTTGCAGGATATCCTGAGGTGAATCTGCAGAAGAGTCCCGTTTAAGTTTGCTCCTTTCCCTGCTCGAACCCTGAGATTGTGAAATAGTTTTTGCCCTAAAGTTCTCATAATGAAGATCCTGAGTGGTTTCCTTGAGATCGTGCATGTGAGACTGGATCAACATTGTCCTCAGTTTGCCGAAGTCACTGTGAGTCGGATTTTCAACTAGGGTGCCATAAAATTTAACAAGGTCCATAAATACTGTGCCAATTTCATATTCGCTTAAGAGCCCGTCTATAAAAGTGTGCGTACACACTAAATATTTATAAACCAGTTCGATGAAAATGTTAAATGCTCACCTTCAACGATTCCCCAAGGATAGACTCGTCCTCTGAGTTTCTTCCCAGATATCTCAACGATCGTGTCACTGGAAGCCACCGCAAACGGAATAGCGGCCTTCAACTCTCTATCCTGTTTCTTAAACTCTTCATCTTCCTCCTCATCACATTCTGGAAACTGGTAGATCTTCAAAGAATTTAGAGAATCTCATATTTATGGATGGCAAACACTGAATAATTAATTCAAGCCTCCTGCCGCTTTCCTAATGGCACAGCTCCGTTTATTGATTGGTTTATTTTTTTGCTACAAATTCCATACCAACCTGTATCTGATGAGCTCGTAGATCTTCCAGGATTTGATCTTTCATCTTACGAACTTCGGCAGGTGTTAACGTATCTGCTTTTGCAATGATTGGGATCACGTTAACACGCGTCTGAAGACATTTCAGGGCCTCCACGTCCAACGGCCTAAGTCTAAAGCCGAATCAATCTCATTATATAAGCAGAAAAAGCATTTGGGAAACCCCGGCCTAGTTCGTTCAATTTAGATTGTGTTCACGTACCCATGACCGTATGGAGGAACGAAGTACAGGCAACAATGAACTCGGGTGTCTTGAATATGCCTTCGGTTAACGCCACTCTCGGCGAGATAATACTGCTGGAATTGCTCATCAATGTAATCCGTGCAAGCCCTCCAACTTTCCTCGCAGTTTATTGCGTCTCCAAAACCTATTCATTGCACCACGCGCAATTAATTTATAATGTGTCATTGTCATCATCATTATGCTAACAAAACATCTTTTACCGAAAGTTCATTTCCTAGTGGAATGAAATAAGACAAAGGCAACTGCTTTGGTAAAGTGACGCGGCTTTGCTTGTAATTGACAAAATGCTAACCTAATAAAATTATCTCGGGTTTTTGCACCAAGTGTTATCTAAACCGTTTATTGTATCTACCTACCCATATTACATGGTATATTATGAAGTTGTAAGAAATATGTTCTCATATATCGTACGCATATTTTTGAAAAATAGTTTATCGCATATTTAGGGCACCCGTCTCAAATAACATTTTTCGCTTGTCAGATAAAAACTAGACTGTTTCACGGTGTAACGAAAACAAGGGGAAAATCTCCGTAGTATAATAAAGCAAAAAAACAATGCATTGCACTGCCTATCAGCAGCATATCTACCTAACGTTACGTGATGTCGATGACTGACATGAGTAAGTAGAATAATAAAGTGAGGAGAAAGCTACAACTTAACCAAATGATTACGTAAATTAGTGGCTTTTCGTATATTTCCAACCCACCTGGAGTATCGATCACAGTGAGCCTTAGCTTCACTCCACGCTCCTCGATTTCTGTCGTATGCTTCTGAATGGACGTAGTCCTCTTCATTTTGTCTGCAACAAAACTCAATTGAAAATATTGAACGTAGTAATACGCAAAGAAACATGCACTTCATTTTGACAAATAAAATAGGCATCCAAATGTTTCATGATACCCACATAATAAAATCATACCACAAATCATAACAAAATGAAAAAAAACGCATTTTGGGGTAAAGCTTACATACGCCCACTAAAAAATTATTAAACTCCAATCTGGGATGAATTATCAAGAATTTAGCTAAGAGTGACTTGGACCTTTACCTGTGACTGCTGGAATTTTTCTGTCCTGATAAAAATCCGCAAGGAATAGGCTATTTATCAAGGTAGACTTGCCGAGTCCTGACTCTCCCACAGCCATCAAGGTAAAGTCAAAACCTTTCTTTACAGACTTTCGATGAACTTGTTCTGGCAGTGTTGCAAACCCAATGAGACGTTCATTCTTTCGTTTATTTGGTTGATGACAAAAGAAAAGAAATCCGAAACAAAGCAATTCATTAGTAAACGTTTTCAAGACTGAGGCAACTGATTATTTAAAGCGGAAAATTTCAACTCGTGAAACGCCCTATCCTGTGGGGCATCTCCCATGAAAAAGCGGACTGAGCATAATGAATCTCTTCATTATCTCACTTTCACTTAATGAGGGCGAATAAATTTGTTGTAAATGTTTAAAATACCAAAGCTTACCTCCTTTCCTGTACGGGGCAAAGTTTTAGCTCGATAAGCTTCAGAGAATTTAAACTCCGCCGGAGGGCATGACAAACAGAAAACATCGGGAATCGCTTCAATTAAATTCTGCGTGCTTTTACTAATCGACCCAATTATATTTCCGCCTTGCCCTTGCACTAGGGGCTGTTGCTGATTAACGCGGAGCCCTACAGGCTGCATGTAATACTGATGATGAGTGCCATGAGTCTGTGGACCTGTCGGTCTGTCGTATCCTAAGCTACTTTTCGGAGGCACTGTGATCACCTCCGATTGAGGTTGCGGTTGCTGCATCTGCTGTGCCTGGAGATGCTGTGACCTCGCGTGACTGTAACTCGAGTACGGCCCTGAGCCTAAACTTGAGTATGAAGAAGCTTTGGAGGCGGGGTTGGCAGTGCCTGCGTTACTAGAAGAATGCTGGGTGATTGGCAAGACAGGTGTGTAGCGTAACGGTTTATTAGGCATGGTACTACTCACACCAGGGCCACTCGAGCCCACTCCAGAACTAGTGCCACTAACTAAACCTCCCGAGCCGCCTAAATTAAGTGTGGTTGGCCGGTCAACAGCCCCCTGAGCTGAGCCCGGCTTCCCCATCTTTGCGTAATAAGGCGAATACATGTCACTAATGTCACTTCAATTGCTCCGTTGTATCAAAATTAGAATACACAATTTCACGGTCCATGCTTATGCAGAATTAGTATTGAGAAGGAAGGTTAAGTTTTTATCATGTTAACTCTTGCTAATACAACAAATAATAAATACTAATTGGCCGGTTACAACTGGCCCAGTAAGGTTTCGCAGTGATGGGAAAAGGTTATTCCCACCGATTCCTCCGCACTCCGCACTTTTCAATACTTGCACTCTGAGGCAGAGTCAGTGACTCAAGCACACGTCTTAATTTAGGAAGCACATGCAAAAATCATACGGAGAGACGTTAAAGAGCAGGCTGACGAAAAGAATGCGAGTTTGACGACTGCTACGGCAGAACTGACTCGAAAGGAAATGAAGAATGAAAATTATTCAACTCCTTTTTCGTCCGACCATGTATGTACATAAAAGATTGGTGGTAAAGGTAAACGCATGCCTTGAATGCAGCTCACTTTCCCTGACTCTTGTTGGAGTTGAATAGCTGAATAAAGGTAACACTCCCAACGTGCCTACACGCGAAAATAATATCCTGCATAAAATATTACATTACACGAGCCTCTCGCAGCAACCACATTATTATTACAGACGCGCTTGAAGCCGGACTCGGATTCACTGATTACTTCAGAAAGTGGCTTCTTCAAGCAACAGCAACGCACTACCTACAAAAATGTTTCTACTTCCGCGACTCACGTACTTTGTTACATTGTAAATGTACTAACGGCATAAAACAGTGCCGGCAATGCGCCTCCAGCCACTTTCTTTTATCAACTCTCTCAGACTTTATGCTTGTAAGTTAAGTTTTAACAAAATATTTTACGAAATGCAACGCTGTCAACTAAGGCGAGTTTGACAAATCTGATTTGTAATGAGTTGCGAAAATGCTAATAGCGCATTTTAAAGTTTAAATTTCTTAATGAATTTGAAACAATACATGAGTTTTATGTCATTATAACACGAGTGTCATAACTCACGACAACTTTTTCATTATAGCTTTCCCTTATGTAATAAGCAATCTAGCTAATTGTAAGTTTATCCAGCCCGACAAGTTCGACCCGCTTAATAAAGTGGCTTTGTTGATGACTATTATGATTATGTTCATTATGAAGATGATGATGATGACTGACAAGCTACAGTGTGGTGTAGTTGTTAGTTTGACTCATTTTCCAGATCGGAGGAGCTGCAAGTTTGATAAATGTCAAGCATTGACATTTGATATCATTGGTATTTCATGCCTACAATTCTCAGATACGATGGATGGATACATGAAGAAGGCGTTCAACAGCAACAACCTTTAGAATAAATGAGATGTTTTATTTTTATAGTACGCAGTGTGCACATATCCCATTTAAATTGAGAATTCATTCCAAAAGTTCTCATGCCAATAAATTGAGTAATAAATGATGGATAACAGCCACACGTACAGAATTGTAAGTAATACTTTTGTACATCAAAAATATCCCGTTGACACGATCCCTCTGCTTTTATCCAAGCAGTATTTTAGACTTTTGGCTACTAATTGCGAAAACCCTTTTTAGAAAACAAATTAGCCGTTGGTGGTATATTCAGAAGGAAAGATATGGAAGGATGAAAATTTACGATCCGTTAAAATAATGCAAATATTTTAAAAACTTATTAACTGATTCCCTTAATTTTCATAAATCATTGCAACAACATAAACGGAGTTGTGGGTGGTGCAGTCCACTTATTTCCAAAGTGCGGGTCTAAAAATCAAGTTTGACTTTTTGCTACAACGTGATGGTGTCGAGATTCATACATAACACCTTAAAGATATACGCAAGCAGCAATTAAACTTTCGAATATCCAAGTACTAAAATTCATTTGAACTCAACTCGCACTCTCCATAAATGAAAGAAGTTTTTCAAACAATAAAGAATATAACAATGCTTGTCCTTAAAAAGGAAACCGCATTATGTTTCCTACATGCATATTTACATAGAAAAGTAACAGAGCAGTGAACACTCCTTTGTTTTGACGATGCGCTTTTTGTTCCTCTGGTGTGGTGGCGAGAAACTAGAATTGACATTTGGCCAAAACTTGTCTTCTTGGCGGATGCTGAGCAACAGCGAAAACCAATTGTGCGTCTCAAGTGGTATCCCACCCAGTCAAAAAAATAATCAACCACTCCATTTCAAATGACTGTGCCTCTGCGCTTTATATTAATGTTAATCCTGACAAATATAAATATGCAAAAATGTTTTCAATCAATACCAATAAAGAAGAGAGTTAATTGTTTTTCCTAATCTAGCAACAGCCACATGCTAAGATATTATTTGAGTCTCTTGTAATATTTATACACACAGGTACATTATTTGAACAAGATCAACAATGAATAACTTTTATAAGTAGCTACATAATGTATTTAAAAGTTATAAAATTTTGTCTGCAAATCTTACCTACGGCGGCAGTCATATTGTGGTTTTTGAGCAAAGACGAATACATCCGTTGGTTCAGCTAAATACTGACTGGTGGTTACATTTGCCTCATCCCTTGTGAGAAGGCACGAGATTTGCTAATGGATGATTAATTTCGTTGCTGGATGCAATACTGTGGGGAGTTGAAGAAATAGTTGGTAAATTTGATACGTCTTTTATTTACCGGACATCCGAATTCATTTTGAATCAACTCACACAGATATCAAACGCTGATTTGAACATTCTGTGTAGATTGGGCGCACACAACTCAAGCTGTCCTGTGGGCTGGCAATTGATATTGAGCATTTTATGTCGACTAGTTTTGATTAGTGACGTGACTGGCTACACTACGGGTTAAATATTCTGTAGCACAAGTGAAAATTTGGATGCCGCTATATACCTACTTTAGAACATTTAAATAGTAGTAAAACATTTTGCCTGTGAATTTATTGATATCAAACTGAAATTTTATCATCAACCAACAGAACACAACGGTGCTTTAAACCGTTGTAGTAAGTAGCAGCAGACATGAAGACAGACTGTCAAAACATAGTCATCGGGTTGATGTTGTTTTATCGATCTGTTTCCATATGTTTTTCCTAGCATTCGAGCTCTTTAGCAGGTCCATATAGTTCCATTCTATACTCCAGCAGTCCAGCAGGAGAGTCAAAGGGAGAACTCGACCCCAAAGATGCAGCGATATGAAATGAATCTAGCGAACAATTCTATGAGTCACCCCACTGGAGATTTTAGGAATGCTTCAACTTTGCTGGAATAGTTGTACTAGTTGAATCAATCAACCACAAGTTGTGGGTCCACAGCTACCCGGAAAACTTAATGCGAATGCGAAATAATAAATATCATTTCACAGAGAAAATTTCTTCCCTTCCTATTTTGCGCGCTATTTTATTCTGTAAGCAAACTTTTATTTTTAGAATCTATGTCGCGAGAATGATTAAGTAATTTAAAAATACTTTAACAACTTTGAAATTAATTGATGAAGCAATACATACTCAAATTAACTGGAATTCTCAAAATATCTAGTAGCCTTTCACTATTTAAAGATTGTGCAATTATGAAAAAAAACTTTGTTAGTTATATGTATGGCAATGCTTATAAATAACGGTATTTTTCAGACTACGCGTAATTTATTTTAAATCCTATTTAAACGAGATGTAGAAAACCCATTTGCATACGCTCGCGAATAAAACCATTGCGAAAGAAAGCCAACAGCAGCATAAATAACAACAAAGAAAAACTGTCGCATCTCAACCGATTTTGACCTTATAATGTTATGTTAGTAACCTGATTTTCTCATGGTCATTCTCGTTTTATTTTAAATGAACTGAGACTGAGAGGATGAAGCGTGTACTTGCGTGTAATGAAATAAAATCAACAGGATCATCAGTTCAGGTAATATTGAGAACTCAGCTCGTGCTGTTAAACATGTCAAGTATAATCAATCAAGTGTAGTGATGCTTTAAGTAAAAGCTGTCTAAAACTTTCAAAGATATGCTATGTGTATTTAAGCTTGCAAGTCATTAACGAAAAATTAGCAAAATGAAATGATAGCATTATGAAATTCATATTATGAATATAGCGTAGTACAAATAAGCCAATTTTGTTTTGCCTCATTGCAAAAATAATCGTGGCACTAAATAAAATATCTTTGGCAAATTTGGCAAACATGAGTCCGCAGATCGTACTTAATCTTTGCCAGGGTATCTGCAAACAAACGACGAAAATCTTTTCAGAATCAGCAAAAGTGCATAGTGTTTTATAAATAGGCAGTTGTTGAGACTGCTGGAGAAGTTGCTGGAAGATTCTTCCTTATGACGATAACGATACTCTCAATTCAACTGGAAGACAAAATTCAAGTATACACAAAAAGCATAGTTTATCTGTCCATTGTCCTTACTAGATAGACTTACTTTAGTCAGTTTTCATTTGGCGGAATTGCTTTGCTATGCTATGTCTTTAAGATTCGACAATAATAATAATAATAATATCACAAACATCCTTTCGATATTTTTTTCTGACGTCATACTTCTTCCCCCTCCAACATTCCTGAAACTTAATCCCTTGTAATTACCGTTTTGCTAACTTTTCACTCCTATTCTGTCCTACATGTATTTGA
Organism: Cyphoderus albinus; assembly: GCA_021029165.1. Classification (NCBI taxonomy): domain Eukaryota; kingdom Metazoa; phylum Arthropoda; class Collembola; order Entomobryomorpha; family Paronellidae; genus Cyphoderus; species Cyphoderus albinus. Next base: position 2,194 of record VYYJ01000762.1, on the reverse strand, counting down.
CTGCCAAATTTTCATTTTTTTGCATGTAAACCAAATTGGTTATCTTACATGTATAATTTGTCACCATTATTTTTTATTATTTTACAATAACTGAATGTGTATTTGCTATTACATAAAGGCTGTCAAGCAAAATAATAATGTTTCCCTGTATCCGATACATACAAGGAAAGGAACCCGACACAGTAGCGTCTTCGTGTAGCAGTCGGTCTCAGGCTTCTTAGGCTACACATCGTACACGTAAAATGTAAAAATTCAGTTAAATTAAACCATACAAATACAGAAACAAATTAGTACGAAAAAAGTGTGCAAATACTTAGTTGCTTCGAGTAGCTGTAACTTACCCTAAATCAGGTAATAAAAATCAACACAAAGGTAAAATTTATTTTAAATTTATTTAAAATAAAATTTATTTTATTTAAGACTCTACTTTCGAGTAGCTGTAACTTACCCTAAATCAGGTAATAAAAATCAACACAAAGGTAAAATTTATTTTAAATTTATTTAAAATTTATTTAAAATTTATTTAAAATTTATTTTATTTAAGACTCTACTCTATATTTAAAAGAATTTCTTACATAACTTGTAACTTGAATTGCTAAATTTCAATCAGATAAAAGTTTAATTGAATTTTCTTTTAATTGCGTTAAAATTTTATTTTTTTCAGGTAAAATGAGTGATAAAAGGAAAGTGACTGATACTGATGACACTTCCGGCCAAACTTCAAAAAGGCCAAAATGTAAGTATCACAATTTAAATTGACAAATCCATGATGACTGATTTGAATTTGAATGATTTTAATGAGCCAGAATTATTATTTTTTATAAGATTTGGAAAATACCGATCAAAGAATCCAGAACATAACACAAGACCTGGAAAACATCAAAAAGGGAGACATCGACGACGTGAAATCGATTCTCAAAAAATGGAAAGGAAAAGCCCGGAAATTACTGCACATCGTGAATATCGATAAGCTGCGACCCCGAGTTTTAGAGGAATGTAATTCTTTGAATACACTGGTGAACAATAAAAAAATCACCGATCTTTTTTCAGTGGAACAACACGCATCTATCGATAATTGGAAGGCACAATTTGCCTCCAAAATCGAGAAAGAAGAAGGGAAGTCCCGAAGGACGGAGATTGACGAAGTAGTCTCTCCGTGGATGAGGCCGTACATATATTCAAAGTTGACACAGCAAGACGGGAAATTTCTTACACTCGAGTCAGGTGTTAAGGACTTTTATAAATTTCTAAATGTAAGTAGATAAAATTATTATTTTGTTATTTTTCGTGCTAGCGGTGACAATTGGTAAAAGTGCCTAAATAAAATTTCTTGGTTATTCAGGCTCAGACTGGCGCATCAACAGACGAAGGTGCTGCTGCTCCTACAACAAATTGGATGGTACCTCGGTTTCTAAATGCTCATCGCATATATGTACAGTCGTGGTTAAATGTTTACAGCGGGAATTAAACCAAACTCTGAAGAAAAAGAATAAACAGCTGACGTATTAGAATTTGTTTAAAGTGTAAAATATAAGTTAGCTGAGTTTTTCTCTCCCTACCCCCAATAATGAGTTTGCTAACAGCAGCGAAAACGTTCGCTTTAGCTTAACGCGGTGCAAGGCTAAATTGCCACGACTGTATATATACACTAAAAACATGAATATGTTTTTGCTCGTCCAACATTCTTGTTGAAACTCTTTGATCACGGCACTGTAATATCTCGAAGAAACTTAATGAATAACGGGCAATTTAATTTTTTTAACATTTTGATACAAGTTTCCAATTTATTCAAAAATAGGAAGCTATTAATTCTCTGCTTCGAGACTCACTCTAAATCCAGAACTCCACTTGTGTGAAAACCGGCTAATAAAATATTTCAGCTAGAGCATTAAGAACGGTTACACGGTTACATTCCCGTCCTGATTGAAATCTAAAAATTTTTATGGTTGATGCAATGAAAAGAATGAACTAAAAACTAGAATCTAATACGAAAAGTGATTTTTAATTGTTAAAGCAAAATGTACTTAATTATAAATGAACTGACTTTAGTTACTCTTCCACATCCCGCAAAAATTTTATTTATTTTCATTTTTATTGTTATTTAATCATTTCACATTGTAACAACTAATTAATAATTACACTGCGAAAAGTGCGAAATGTCCGTAATATTCTACGAAAATAATTATAATCGTCT
>VYYJ01000761.1:0-45121 GCA_021029165.1 Cyphoderus albinus | reverse complement strand
ATCTTAGAATGTGAGCAAGCATAAGGGAAAAAAATGTAAGCATGAAGATGAAAGTCCTTCAATATTTTATTATCCTCTCTCACTCTCTTCTCGTTTTCGCCAACTTCTTTGAGAATGTTTCCCTGGAAGGAAGGGTGAGAGGATGTAGCTCCTACAAACATCAACTGCGTTATCAAAGTCATTTCAACAGTCACGTTTATCAACGTCTCAACAAGAAGAACTCTTCTTGTCTTTCCTTTACTTTTTTCTTCTTCCAGGGAAATGTTTATTAGGAGATTCTGGGAAATGTATGAATGTACGTTTACTTTAGTTATATATATGAAAAAATAAGTTTTTCTGAAGTAGCTTACCAAAGCTATGATCCTCATCACTGATTTCCTCAATCTTTGTGTCTTCAAGCTCTTGAAGCCATCTATAAAGCTCTTCCAAATCAACCCAATTATCACTGATGCAATTATTATTTCTTTGAGGGACTGTTGGCACTTGCGAAGGAAGTCGCGCGGATCCCCCTAGAATTCCTCCACCTCCTCCACACGAAGTTGTAGCACCAGTGGCGGAGGAGAATGGTGATATGGCTGAAGATGTCACCCCAGCGGAAGATGAGATGCGAGGAGGTAATGAAACCGGATTAGCTGTCCAACGGGACAAACTTGGCTCAATTAGACGAGGATGTGACTTGTGCGAGGGAAACACGGAAAGGGGTCCTGCCCCATTACTTGCGCCACTTAACACTAGAGGTTTACCATTACTATGAAGATTATGATGGTGGTGAGGAACATTATTCGAGTGACTGTGATGATTATTGAGAAGGTGGGAATTATGCTGGTGGTGGTTACCACTATTGCCGCCGCTACCACCAACACCACCGCCCACACCACTCCCAAAATCTCTCATTTCACGGTCCCGGTACATTTTTAGTTTTATTGTTACGTTACAGTTACAATTATGAACTGTTCCTAGACTTTTTACAATAAAAAGTCGAAAGTCTTCGTTTTACCGTCTCTTATGTGGTCCACTGATCACAGTAAAAATCATAAAAACTCGGTACATTCAATCCGCAGGTTAATTTCAATCCGAGATTATTCATATATTCATGAGATGAGATCTGATCTGCGTATCGAGTTTCAGTTGCGTGTGTTCACAACAATACCCTGTTGTAACCTTGATGAAATGAAGTGCTTCACCGCGAAATATTGGCACAGACTAATAAAAACATCAATCGGTTACACACCATATTACAATACATTACATTACAACAACACAACATTCTGACTTTTGGCAAAAGTTTTCTTCTAAAAATTTCAGTGTGCGTGCATAGGCAAAAACGCGGATAAGATGAGTTATCTTTCGTGTAATTGCTTTCGCATCGTTTCGTTTCTCTCTTTCCTTCCTTGAACCCGAGCCAATAAAATACTCTAGATATCTAATTACAGTAATGCAGCTTTATATTAAATATGCGCTATGATCCACCAACCGGATATCTTCTGTTATGTTATTCTGAACGAAGGACACATTTCACTTCTGGTAAGTAGAGACACGCACTCTTCAAATTACGTTACATGCCCAACATAAATGTCATTGGACTCGACTTGACTCATACAGACAGACGAAGTGTAATGCACACATAAATAATTTCGTCAGCGTTCACTAACATCCAATTATTATTACATATTTAACTGTCGGCCGGCAATTTCATTTTTATTTTCGTACGCGATTAAGTGTTTACGAGTACGTTCGCTCCTGCCACCGAGACACCGATAAATCTCTGGCTGTCAGTGCGTATTTAAAAAATAATTCATGACTCTATTTTTTCCACTGGTTTTTCGACAAACCGAAACATTTTCTAGCCTCTCTTTGTTTCTATTACAAACTTAAAAATAAATGCTAATCCTTTACGTGACACTCAACATGTGTTAGTTATTTAGTCACACTATCTATTTTACACGCTTTTAATAAAATGAATGGATTTGCGTGGAATGGAAATGTACATCCAAAATACTTAGATATAAATGCACAAACTATTATTATAATTTAACTGGCTGATAATTATTTATTACGTTACAAACATCTCATTGATATTTGCTTGTTATTTTGTGTACTTATTTAAAGAACGCCCTTCATTTCGCTCGCTCTTTATTTGATATCGCAACTCTTCAATTCTAACATAAAAATTGTGGACAGCTCAGCAGAAATGTGAAATGACGTTCGCTGATCAAGGTCTCCAGGAAAAAATTACAGAGAGGAGATTTTTATTGTTATTTTATTATTTCATTGCTTCTTGNACTCTTCAATTCTAACATAAAAATTGTAGACAACTCAGCAGAAATGTGAAATGACGTTCGCTGATCAAGGTCTCCAGGAAAAAATTACAGAGAGGAGATTTTTATTGTTATTTTATTATTTCATTGCTTCTTGATGAAACGATCTTGAAGAGATGTAGTTTGATGTGAGGGTAGAGTATCAAAATTAGATAGCCTCTTTAGTTTTATGTTACGGACGAAATTAAATAAATAGTAGCATCGACAAACATTACAATCATTGGATCGAACGGAGAACTTAATTAGTAGCTGAAAAGTTCCAAGGACATGCAGAGCAACTGAGAGCAGAGTTCAGGCAGAGTTGAGTACCCAGGAGCAAGAGCAAAGTGCTCAATGCTCAAAGTTTTTTTTAACTGTTCAAGTAAATTGTATAAAGAGACGGACACAAGTGGAGTTTACTTTTTTCGAGTCACTGGCAAGTTAAAGTAGCAGCGTGCGTCGTGATTATTATTATTATTAGGAATGTCTTCTATATTTTCATCCTAATGGATATCTTGACATGAGTTATTAGGAGCTAACGCACATCCATCAAAAGCAAGTTGCTTCTGCTGTTTTCTGGCGATTATGATTGCAACTTTTTCTCTCGACTTCACATTTTCAATGTAATGATAAAATATGTGTTTTTGATGGGAGCAATAATGGGAAGCCACTACTTCTTCTGCCACCAGTTTGGTCCACCAACACCATCAACAACGTGAACACTGCTTCAGCTGCTGGCACTGAATCTGAGACTGGCTCAAGTAAGCATGTAAATAATTGCGATGATGAAACAATTTGTGGAACCATTTTCCTCCGCAGATACTTGCATACTCTTGCTCACTGCAATTATCCTTGCTTACTTAGTATTGACAGCACCAAACAACACATTTTTTTTCCTATCGACAAGGGAAAATGAAAATACTGTGTTTAACCGACAGGTTTTCAACTGGCAATTAAAAAGTGGAACTCAAACTCACTCACTTGAGCTTAAGTCTTTCGTCTCAAAAAAAGCGTCGCACTCATGGAATAATCTATAAGAAATATCTATAAGAAAACTTATCGACTCGTATAGAATTGAAAAGCACCCAATACAGAGCAGAAAGAAAATGAACACCTTGATTCTTTCTACTCACAATTATTTATTTACCACCGGAGCACCGCTACTAGTTACTAGTACATAATAATACTAATGGAGCTGCCACTGGCTCTTCTGATGGCTCGCTCTTCACTGACTGACTGTTTCTAAATAGAATTATGCGTTTTATTCTAGCTTTTGTTATTCACAATGCGAGCTCTGATCATCCTGTCCTTCTCGAGTTAAGTTGAGTGCTCGCTCATGTTGTTGACGTTTGTTTAGTTCGCTACTGTTGTCAGTGCATGGATGGAAGTTTAAAAAAAAGTTGCATGCTTTGTTTGATTTTTCGAATATTTATACAAGGTAAATATAATTTTTTGATTAAAATTAAAAAATCCCTGTGGAATAGAACGTGTATTTTTCTAGTTCTTGTATAATTCTATTTTTTCTAGGCTGGTTCAGTTAAATTGTTGCATGTGTGTAGCCTTTGCAATAAAAAGGTGAGGCGACAAGATGATGATGATGATGACGAGGATTGTGAACAAAGGAAATACTTAGCTCCTTTTAGGTTGCTATCATAAATAGCAAAATGGCATAGCTATGTTTTATGAATCTTCACTTTTTGCTCAGATAGTAGAAGCCTATCGTAGACTTTATTATTTTACATTAGGCTTCTTCACTTCTCTTTTTATAATTGCGAATGTAGCCAAGGGCAGTTATGCCGTAATTTTTTCACATAACGCATTTAAAACTTGGACTGCTGCTGCAGCTGAAGGTGATGTTTTGTGGCGTGGAGGAATTTTCTCCTTTTCAAGTATTTTATTAACTTCATTACTCCATCTGATTCTTTTCTAATGCATGTCGATTCTTGTCTGTCTTCCCCTTCTTCAGCTAACTAACTGGTCATTTAAAATAGGTATTTGCTCTTCATTATGCTGGGGCTCTGACTCTTTGCTACGTGCCTCTTTTAGACTCTGCTATTGTAAACTGTCGAGATAATAATAATGTATTACATATTGTTATTGTATTATTATACTTTACGGTGGACAATGGCGCGTATAGTGGAAAATAGACTCGTAAACTTTTTTCTGCCCTGTCATGTTGTACTCATTACAATTGTCATTTATTTGCTTTTAGTAATATGTAGTAATAACAATAACAATAAGTAATCATTTAGCCCCGCTTCTTCTTGCTATTTATTTTTTTGTCAGAGTGGACTTAGGCGCACCAGAGCAAAAAATATGTTTATTTGCTTAGTTGCGATTGCGAGGTGGTGGTGGTATGCTGGTCTACTATGAATGACAAATAATAAAGATGATTACGATGATAATGTTTTCTTTTATTATGCTATGTTATGCGAGTCTCTGTGACGCTCATCTCAGTCTCAGGTGAGTGAGTTGCAGGCTGCGATTGCGATTACGATTACATAGAATTGCAGCAGAGTAGTGCCAGTATTGTTCTGACTCACAGAGACTTTTTTATCGCGACGGTCATCCATTCATATCTAAAATATCCGCACTGTACAACACTTTTTATTCACCGTCACCGTCACAAAGACAGAAAGAGAGAAAGAAACGCACGCAACCCGTCCACAATATATCACAGAAGATGTGTTTGTGATGCCACTTGCTACTTGCTCGTCTAAAGCTTATCGTTTATCAGCAGCGACTTAAAAACTTCTTTTCTTAGGTATTTCTTGAAAAACTACTTAGGAGATAAAAAATATGCAGGTTTCTGGCAGTACCAGAGGTTTGAGTGTTGTTGTAATGTAGGTGCTGTAAAATTAATATTAATCATAATAATAACACCGGGCGATCAGGCTTCGCCACATTTTTACCGTGCATGCACACTTTGTAGGTCTGATATTTTATAGATACTGGCAGGTTCTAGAGTGTGTAAAAAATGGATATTCACACGCGGATATCTGACTGAGTGATGAAGAAAATTCTTTTTATTGGAACACCATTGTATTGTCACATGATTTGTTTCTCGTTGTTTTCTTCAACTTGTAAATTGTATGTAGATGTAGATATAACTTTTTATTGCAGTGTATCCGTTTTCTGAGCTGGTTTTTTCACGCACATCAACTCTAACCAACATACATGAATACACTTAAAAACTTCTTTAATTCTTTAGATAGATAAAGTACAAAGTTCACCTTTTCGCAAATCTTGTGTTCTTATTCTGTGGCCACATTGTTATGTCGGTGATGGTGGTACACAATAATTCTGCTGCTAATAGTATTTTTCAACTCTCGCAATACAAAATTGTACGTAATGACTTTTTCCCCTTTTTATAAGACGCAAATGGCGACAATTTTCCACAAAAGTGCTTATCTCGAAAAACTTTTTTTTTCTTTTCTTTTTATCCAGGTAGATACGTAGCTCTAACTATTATATCGTCCCATTTTTTCATATCCCCGTTCCCCAACAGCACCAGACGAAGAAAATGAAACAAAATGGGTAAAAGTTGTGCAGTTATGCATTACGATTATTAGTATTATTATTAATATTTTTGTCTTCCTCCTTCTCCAGGAACTGGAATACTTTATCCAGCTTTTTTATCCAGTGTGGTGGTTTCTTTTCTTGTACATTGTACGCAGAAGTTTGAAATGTAGCACCAAACCAATTGAGAACTTAACTCGGATAAAAAAGGCAGTTTCAGTTTTGCGGCAACTTTATTCTACTTTTAATGTGTGTATGTAACTGCAGCTAAACTAAAACTTTGTTACTTTGTTGCCGGTGTTTCGCTTGTTCTGCCCCTGTCGCCGCTATTTCGTTTTTATTTTTGTTCACGGAGAAAGAATGTTGTAAGTTGTAAGAGCGAGAAAATAAATGTTTCACATGAACTACATTTGTGCACTACAGATTTTTCACGTCCATGTTCCTTGTTCGCCTCATGGAATGGAATGGAGGAAGTGAGCGAGAGTCTTTGTGAGTGAGCGAGTATTCTAAACCGAACCAGCAGCGACAATGATAGCGAGAGACTGAATGACTGACTCTTTTTGTGTGGCTCAGAGCCTTGAGCCAGCCGAACCGAGCAGCCCACGAAAAATAGAATGAAATGAGAATCAGAATGACGGAGTGCTTGCTTCTGGTACTGCGCTGTTTCAACTTGAAGTTGCAACCGTGCTGCCGGTTTGTGTGTGGCTCTTCTCGTCGTTGACTCGGTGAGTGAGTTCCTCTCTGCTCGCTCTTTCTTTTTTCAGAAGGATATGATATGATACTTACTTTACTACCCTGCTTTTAGCCAGCCGTCTTTTCTTGCTCTTTTTCTTCTCTCCGATGTTATGTTACGTTCTGTTATGCTTTCTTAGTTTGTTGTTGTTGTAAGCTGGTGAGTTACAAGTTTTTACAGGATTCTTTCTTTATAACACTGTTTATACCTATGTTAGGTAGGCATGTTAACTTGTTGTAGGGAGACAGACCGTTTTAAGCTGGTTTCTTTCTACAAGAGTTTACCAAAAGGCTGTAAACGTTTTTCCTTTTTTCATCAAGTTCAAATTGCTTGAGTGCGACGCGATGCGTTGCGTTCTGAATATGTGACTAGAGTGGCAAATAGGTTGAATAAAAATCGAGACAATCTCTTCCTTGCGATCTTTACGTTTGAGGAGAGCAGTTCAAGTTTTGAGTGTGTGCATTAATTTCGGACTTTTCCTCGTTAGGATGTGGCCCGATGCTGTTTAGTTGGTTTTTGCACAAAAATTACTTTGTCATTTACACTAGTAGGTAGATAAGGTACTTAACGTTATTTTATTTAGTTTTTAGGTATTATCAAAATAAAGTGACTCTGCCCTTTCTTCCCTGTCGTTTTTATTTTTTGCTGAAAATGACCTTTTTATGTCGTCACGTCATGTAATGTAGTGGTGTTCGTGAATAAATACCCACGAAAAGACACGGACCACGCACACGATCTAAAATAATAATGATGTGCTAATAGAAAAGCAAGACTAACACCAGAAGAAAGATAAGACGGAGATGAAACACATTTTACTTTATAACACACACAAATAAAACCAACTGCTATAACTAAAGTGTTAAGGTTGCCCTTTTTCTTTTGTTGATATTACATAAAAAGAGAGCTGAGAGAGAGAAAATAAAAATGATTGCGAAAAAATGTGTTTTGTCTGTTTTTCTTTTCTGTAATGATCGCTGGTGATCACACACACACGATCGTATCAGCTCATTACAACAGCAAATTCAATACGTTTTATTCGTTTTTATTTACTTTCAACCCAAAACCAACCAAACCAAACGAAAACCTTGTGAAACTTTACGTGTGCAAAAATACTGCACTACTGCATAGAACAAACAAACAATCATGATTTACATAAGAAGGTAGAGTTTAGTAGATGGATGTTTCTTAGAGTAGATGCGTGAGTGTCCCATATTAGCCTTGATTGCTTTACCAAGATACTCCTATCATAACTAAAAGTGATGTAAAGTCGGAGGAAAAAATGTTACTCTTTTGTTGGAGAATGGATGACTGGATAATGTTTAGCTAGGGGCTATTATTCTCGTATCGTGGTGTTATGTTGCTAAAATATCTGCAGCAGGAAGATTTTCTACTATGGTATGTTATGAATGGCGATGATGATCAGTGAAGAGCACTGAGGCCACAAAAATATTCACACACGTTCACAAACTTCTTTCGAACATGACAGTGAAATTCTATTGTGGTCTCTCAGTTCGACTCTTACTCATCTCATCCCATGGATGCTATTTTTTCTGTTTCTCTTATTCGAAATTATAATTCTGTTACAATAGCCTGTAGCTTGGAAGAACAGCTGCTCATGCTCATAGAAATTGAATGTTCTTGTTTTCAACATTAACACTGTGAGTTATTATTACACACGAGAAGCAGCAACATTTTTTGCCATAAGGTTCACGGTACACTAAGCTTTATTTCATTTTCTAGATTCGTGTAGAGGCAATGTATGTAAGAGAGGAGAAAATTACAATTTTAACCATTCGACCATGGATATCTTTATTATTATTAATATTCATACACCGACTTGCTTAAATGCAGGCTTGGGTTTTATTTAGCTGTGGGCTCGGGATAGTTAAGCAGGTTTTTTGCACTTTGTGGTGTGTGGAGCCATTGCATTGCAGAAAAGTACATTAATTTGCTAATACTCAGCGAGCCCCTAGCTGAGCTGGGGTCATCTGGTTTACCGATAGTTAAACAATAGAAATGCCCATTAACCCTTTCCAAACAAGTCGAACTCATCTTCATCTCCACTTCATCACCAGCGTTGCATCATCATCCATCGCATGGCAATCGCAAACAATGCGATGTGAGTTTAGCTGAGTAAACTGAGAAACGGAGAAAATAATTCCGAAAATACTGTTATTTCCCTTCATTGCATGAAAAGTGCAATGCGTAATGTTTGCATGAGCATGATGATACAAGCCTAATTCATCACAATGGAGGTAATGATAATAATCATAATGACGCTCGAGTATTTTCAATGGACGGAAAAGTGAGCTGAATGGACCATTACGAATGTAAAATGCAATTGATGTGGCTACTTTTTTCCTCTCACGGTTTCAAATTATTGACAAGAAAGAGCTGAACAGAACAAAAGCAAACTACCTAGAGAATGATGACGGCTGGCACGCGGCAGTAGATCACTTTGTTTTCAACTGAGGGTCATGAAGTTTTCTTTTATTTTATAGTGACTTCTAGGTTAAGTTGAGTAATGGACAAGAAAGAAAATGCACACGATAAAAACAACCCCAAACCCTAATTTTTCCATCCCTCTCAATTCTCACACTATATTCTGGTCATTACAGTAAATTGCGTGTTTCCTCAAACACTCTGTATCACGCAACGACTACCAAACAAAACCATTTTCATTTCCAGTTTCCAATTGGAAAACCAAAAGGATTATGCAAAATGAAAGTTATAATATGTACAAGTAAATAATAAATATTAAACTATAATTGTTTTTGTTTGGAACACGTTAGGTGCATTAAAAAATGAACCAACTTAAAGCCGGTCACGCATTTAGTAACTTACATCACGAAATTATTCCACGTTAGATTTATACAATCGGGTAGAACTAACTCTTGATTCATTACAGAATGCTAAAATTCAGGCCGTGCATTCCAGCACATTAATTTACATGACGCAAGCATCTGAGGATGAGGTAAGATAAGCGTTTGATGATCCTTGAAATTTTTTTCTTATATAAAAGAAGAAAACGACTTTACGAATAGTAATCACTGTTTATCAGAGAAGAACAGTGGCAGTTTCAGGCGAAGACTTTTTCAGGCAGCACGAACTACAAGGAATCCTATTGACTTGCTTTGCTGCCTGCATGCGAATCAATATAATTATGACCATTGAATCTATCTTCTAACGATAAGTTGGCGGCTTCCTTTTTCTGATCTTGGAATAAAAATAAAAATTATAGAAGTGCAATGTTGATCCGACAAAGAATGTCAATACAACTTCAAACACGTTATTTTCGCGATGACATCAGAGTGCGAAGAAAATAAGGTTTTTTTGTGTGACGACAATGAGCAGGACGGAGAGGAAGACCTAAGTAAATCAACGGCAGTTCCTTCAGCTAATCTTCGCTTTAAAGTCGTCGTAATCAAGCCAATAAATAATTATTATCATTTGAGCATTGAAAATAAATACGGTAATGTAATGTAATTTGGTAATAGAAAAACAGTAAACATCAAAGAGAGACTACCGATCTCTCTATAAAAGACACTTATCTGTCTATAATAATAAACCTGTATTGGTATCAGTCAGTAGCCTTACGCGAATGGTGATGGTAGTGAAAATTGAAAATTAAGCCTGAGGATTATTCAGTAAGCACTTCGATTGATGACGATGACGATGAGATGGAAAAGGAATTGATGCAAACTGCGGAGCAAGAAGAAATAGATTTCAATTACAGAGTTTAGTCGAGTTAACGACAGAGGCTTCAACACGTAAACACATACTCCCCCATTCCCTTTAGCTTTACTTTTTACACTTTAATTTAATTCTCTCTTCCTTACATGTGCTCTTGAGTCTTACTTAAATACTTTTATTTGAAACCAGCCAGAGAGCTACGTAAAGAATTAGGAATTGAATGGGATACGGAAAGACATAATCGCCTCTTTCATCTCATCTGCCTGGCTGTTAAAAGATACACCCCAGAAAATAACAGCGATGGCTCATCCAATTGACGAAGAGATGAGATGAGTGAGTGACGTTTTGCTGGCTCGCTCACTAAGTCGAGTCTTTTCATTGAATACTGCCTAAATGCTCTTTTCACTAACTCTCTTTTTTTCAGTTAAGAGAGTTAAGTAGGTATTTAAATGTCCATTCATTCATTTCGTCAATATCATTCTAATCTCATCTCGTCTCAACTTGACTTGACGGCCAGCAGAGCAATAAACAAGAGAAGAAAAACGTCCACACATAGTCAGACGTTTTGTGGAGAGAAAAAAGAAGCAGTTTTCATTTTACAGTCAGTGACCGTGACCGTCAGGCATTTAAACCATTTGCCATAATTGGAAAGATTTTTAGATTAATTGCCCTCGCTAGGCATTTTATTTCATTCCTTTGCCGGAATGCAGCGAGATTGTTCGTTCGTTAGCACTTAAAATATCAGCAAGGCGCAAAATTCGCAAATCAACGAAACAAAAGATCAATTTTTATGCAGGCAGCCATAATACCATGGACCATGGCACACGCACGCATGTGCAAAATGGAATTGGAAAATCGTCTCGTGTGTGTGGCAGGCAGGCACAAATAATGAAAGTTTAAATGTAAACTGCCCGAAGGCAGAAAGAGGCAGAGGGAACCTTTTTATGACATGACATGACTATAGGTCCTAAAACTCAAAGAAAATTTACCTCCGCGCCACACCACCACCATCAGTCGTCATTTTCATTTCCATCTCGATCTCCTCGGCTTGTCTGCCTCTGCCTCAATATTATTAAATATGACCATCATCATCCTTCAAAATGATGTCATAGTAGACCACACCACTCAGTCAGGACAAAACGGAAAACAAACCCACGCGAAATTTCGCACACCTTTTGACGATTATTATTGTAGTATTATGATTGCTTATGAATACACACATTAATTGGCGGATAAGGAGAAACGAGTAAACTAGAATTGTGTAGATGGTTTGCGGAGATAATAAATTATTATTATTAATTTATTTTCTTGTAATGTAATGTAATGTATATGGCAATGCTATATTATATTAATAAAGCGAAAAAAGTTGAAGGGTAAGGGTACTCTGAATGAGATGATGAGGGTATGTTACACACGCAACAGAAACTGGGCACAGTGTTTCCAATTGATTCTACACGGACACAACAATCAACAATGGACGCTAATTAATCTGAGATTCAATTATTCAACTGATGAAATAATAATAATTTGTGTGCAACAGCACACAGCACTAACGTGTCACTTAAAAACGCTTTTGGCACTTTTTTGGAACACACAAGAAAAATATAGCACCGAAATAAAAGTGACTTCGAGTACTTCGACTGTGGCACCGTATCGTATCGTAAGGATATTAAAGTTTTTCCTTAATCGACTAAACTTATTTTAACTCAGTAACCTCCACGATACAAATAAACTATTCCAAACGAATCCACAAGACGCACTGACTGACGCACGAGCAAGTTGGGTTAATTTCAGAGTGACCAATGTCATGCGCTCAATAATATTTATTAGAGTGTTTCTCTGTGAAAAGGGTGAGGATATTTATGCGTGATAGACAAATTATATATGTAAATAGTAAACGTATGATGCACTGCACTACGTGCGTTTCACTTTAAACATGTAAATACTAATAATGTATCTACATTCCAAGTAAAAGTTTTTATTTAGTGGTAGCCAGAGCCAAGTCTAATATAATTTATGAATGAATGGTTAAAAAGTTTATTTATTTGATGGAACAAACAAGACAAGCAAATCCTCATTCTGATTGCTGCACTTTAGTTTCTTTCTAACTGCGACACAACGACACGACGGCTGCTGGTCGCTGGCTACCAGCTAAACGACTGAGTAGAACCTAACGTTAAAATAACAACTCATCATTACCACCACCGTGTGTGCATCACACCAACGAAACTGATTTGACTGCTACACACTGAGATCTGTGATATGTTGATGTGGATGTTGATGTCCAAAGAAAAAAATCCAAACTCGCTTTTTCAACGTTCTTTTCTTTTCTTTTTTCTCTCTTGTTATGTTATGCTGAACATCAACAAAATGAAAAGTTATAACACTTATAACTTATAATAAGTCGCTTTTATCTTTGAATATTGATAAATTGTGCGCATGGCTGAATTTTACGAACGTGCGTTTTAGGTAGGTAGGTTTTTCTATTGTGAACGTGAGATTTACCACTATTTACGTTAAGATTACTTAAGGATGCTCTTCAATTCACGCTATATAAAAATCAACCTTCATTTTTATTACAAGGGACATACAACAGAGGAAGATGAAGTTTAAAGTGAAGCATCATCAAATTCTACTCTCAGATTGTTTTTTCTCCGTATGCCCATTTAATAACAATAAGAAAAAAACGATAAAATGGCAAAAAGTGTCTTGAAAAGTTGTTACCAGACTCGAACGATGACGGCACCACAATATTACAAGCAAGCAAAAGCCCACCTTGGTTTTTTCTCAATTCTTTCTGTAAAACTCTGATTTGTTACATATTATATTATAAATTCATAATATATTCATTTTACTGATTATTAATGATAATAGTGACCGTTCTGTTTCTCTCTTGTAATGTTTCTCTGATTACGTTTTTACTTCTTAGTGAAGTGAAGGTTAAAAAATCTATATATTAAAAAAAATCAGCCATTACGAAGTTTTACATGCCATCCGTCATTGATGCTGCCGATGATAAAAATAATAATGATAATAATAAACTGGCTCACCCCTCACCCGCTCGTTCGTCTAGTCGTCTCATCCTATAATATCATGTAACTGCTATGAGCTTAATGGGTGAGCAACAATTGTAATCTAGCTCTGAATGGTGAAAAAGATGATCAGGTAATCAACTAGCGCTATAATAGAATATCAGTTACATTACAGATTATTGTTATGTTGTTATGAGAGGAGACGATATTCATTTGTATTTCAACTGATGGATGTGTTTCGAATCGAACTCCTCTGACTCACTGTCCATGTTCTTTCGTCTTTTTCTTATCGTCTCTCATAATCTCGACAAAAGAAGTTTGATGTAACATCAACATCTAATATGTTGTGTTATTGCCTCTGCCTCCGAGCCTCTGAGCAACAATAATCCAATCCTTTTTATTATAATGATGATCATCATGGGCATGATCATGATCATTCACGATCATGCTGGTGATCAACGAGCAAAACCTCCTTGAGAGTTTCGATGTGATGTTGATGTGTGCTGCTAAAAAAGTACTCACTCCCAGTCAGCTAAATAGCACCATGGATGAAAAAAATAGAAAATGCTGGCACTGGGACTTGCGATAAAGCTTGAGTCAGCAGAGGAGAGATCAAAGTTATCATAATAACAATAAAAAAACTCGCTATTAAATAAAATGTTCAAGTAGGAGACGAAAAATGGGCTGGGTTTTATTTTGGTTTCGGTGATTTCTTGGTTGGAGACTCATGCAAGCGTGATGTGAAAATAATAATAATTCTGATATTAAGCATTTTGATGCCCTTTTTCTTTCGAAGAAAGGAAAGGTGAGGGCAAATTTAGATGAAAAGTTTTTTTATTCTTGGACTCAGCAGTCAGCAGCCAGCAGCGGGCAACGTGGTTCACGAAATGAGCAACTAAAGTGAATAAACATGAATGTAAATATGTTTTTAAAAAAGTCATGCGCACCACATTTTATTCTTGGTGATATGATACGATAGTGAGTGACTGCACAATTTTTTTCTTTCAGTCAGGTGTAAGCAACCCAAAAACAGGTATCCAACCGCTCGACAAAATGTTTTTTAGTTTTTTCTCTTATCGAGATATTATTTTGAAAATTTCAGCCTTCCGTATTTTAATCTCAGCGTGCTTGTGTTTGTGTCAAACTTCAAAAATGGAATACTCAATTAGACTAGGCACTGTAAAACATCACTATCAAAAGTCAGACTGTGGCAAAATCAAGCAGGTACTAAAATTAAATAAGTTTTTCCGAGAAAAAAAAACTTGCAGACAAACCACATTTTTTCTGCTGTTGCCATCAAACAAATTATTTTATGAGGATGATGCGATACGATATTGATCGTGATATGTAGACTACATAAAATGCCTAATAAAAATATAAAAATACACACGGGAGAGAGAAGCAACAAATTGACTGCTGTCTTCATCTTCATCTTGATTTTTTTCTTTTTATTTTCGGAGTCGAGACAAGACACCTACCTTTTTGAACTACTCACTTCCGTGAACCGAGACTCTGTTAACGCCCATGCGAACGTTCTTTTCTCACCGTGTCTGTGTTTACTTTCTAACAACTACAAAATCTTTCCATTCAACACAAGGATCTAGTAATCAAAGCAAGAAAAGGTGCACCACCGGTGAGCAATGACGGGACTGGATGAAATGATTTTTTTAAAGAAAATCTTCTCTGTTACAACATGGCACCGTTTCTTAAAAATAAAGACGAAACAGAGCAAGATTAGGTAAAGGTTTAAAATGTCGACTAATCCAATGCATACAAGTTCATTTGTAAAAGCTACGAGATGGCAATTTACAATGAGCTCACCGGTTTCCTTATCGTTCTTTAAAGCATCACAATTTTATGCAATTCTTTCAAAGAAAGGTACAAAATGCTGTGGAGGTGTAGTGTGAAAAGGTGAATAATGATGAACAAAGAGAATCGGTACATTACTGACATTACATAAACCCCGATAATTTTCACTTGTCTACATACATACGTGTGTGTTTAACTGCACAGCTCTTAAATTATGTTTGGTTTTCGACCCTTCTCCAAATAATAATAAAAAATAATAACAGTGCACAACTAAAAATACGTTTTTTAATCCGCCCACATTAGTTGCACTTTAGTTTTTACTTTCTTTCTTCGAATCTTAACACTAACAAAACAAAACGAAAAGAGAGAGGGGTTACAAAGTTACTTAAGCGTGTGGTTATGTGATGATGAAATCAAAAATAAAATGTTCGATGAATAAATGAAATTCAGATTACACCTTCTTTTCTTCTCCTTCCTCTTCTTTATTCACGACCAAAGACCCCGTAGCCCCATTATCATAATTTTCAGGTGCGTCACCTCACCACCTTCGAGTAAGTAACCATTATTACAATTCTGGTAATTGTTTGAAACGTTCTGGTTACAAATTTGTGCCAGTCATCGGATCCTTTTTGAGCAGCTTTCTTGATTCTGGATTTATTTACTTTAACGCCTTCTTTATTTTTACTAGCCTATGTCGTACGAAACTTGTGAGCAAGATGTATGCTTTTCGATTATTCTGCAGTAACCTTTCTTTCAGTAAATATTTTATTTACTTTTCGTCTCGAAACTTCTTGTCGTCACTCGCGTGACATTTTACTACCTGCCTACCTGATGCATGTAATTACTCCTCCGAGTAGAGCTAAAGCCCCCGAATGGAGGATGGATGATGGGTGGATGAGATCATCATCACGTATGTCTCTGGTTTAACCTAACCGATTTGCATAACTCTGAAAAAGACACTTGTGAACTTGTAGCAGTGTCACATAAACTAAATACACTTAACAGTAATTCAGTTCGAACAAGAAGTTCGACACGCAGAATGACGACTTCTTGGGTGGAAAATGTGTAAAAGTTGACTCGAGACGTCATTTATTTATTGTCACGTCAAGTGCACAGACTTACGTCAGTGACGACGGTCACAGTCATAGTCACAATCTGTTGCAATGCCAAATATCAAATTATCTAATCCGCAATAAAAACAAAATAAAATAAGCGATTTGTTTTTAAAAATTGTATTTTTATACCCAACGAGTTTACTACGTGTGTCAGTAAAACTGGATGTCAATGCCATTCATTCAATGTGTATAAATGAGATGAAATATGATTATAGAAGATAAAGGTGATTGTTAGTAAATTATTAAATTATGGCTTTTATTTCCTTGATGCTCTTGTCACATCAGAGATATCCACATAAACATGAATAACAATTTCAGCTTTAGTTAAAGTTAGTAAAAGGAGAACGACACAAACAAATCTACAACCGCAGTCACTGAAATTTTTCTTCAAAGATCGTAGCTTGACAACAAAGTCACCTCTAGCACCAATTAATTATATTTATTTGTCTGTTATGCTATATGGCTTCGCTTGTCTTGTGGTGGTCCGCTGATCTGACATTGTCTTTTAATGTTGCAAGTTGTAGACATGTTGGCATTTGAAGGGTGTTTTGGTGGTTTTCATTTGATTTCATTCTTCTTATTTAAAAGTTTAAGTGACTCTTGTGGAGCATTTGACTGACTGACATTGCCTCTCCTTTTCTTTCATTTTGTCAAACAAAATCATTTCATTTACTTAACTTTTTATGCGAGAGATAATATTTTAATTTGTGATTTCAAAAACTCTGCATGAAAGCAGGAAGAGAGAATTTTCATGAATTTGAATAAAAACTGAATAAAAACCATGTTCTTCTATCACATCAGAGCCACAGCAAGCTTAAATTAATTCGTTTTTCTGATGACTTCAATTTTTTGATGGATGCAGCTGCGCATTATCACTGAATGCAGCGCAGATAAAAATATAATAAAGAATTTTCCACAGCGCCACCATCCATATCCATGAATGAAGGAATGACATGTCTCATTCTTTCTTATCCAATTATTTTTCATTATTATGCTATTAAGTGTATGACGAATGAGTGGACAGCAACTAGCAGCTAGGAAAACGCTACATTTGCGCTTTTTATTCAAAGAAGACAGAAAGAAGGAGCAGCTTGCATTACATTACATCAATTTGCCTCTCTGTGCTGATATAATGTTGCTAAAAGCAATGAAATGGACAACCAGCTGCGACAACAATTTTCTCTCTCTTTAAATGGTAAAGGAGAAAATTACTTGAAAAACTGGTGAGTGACTCAAGTAAGTGAGCTGAGATGAGTTGAGTGACTGAGTGAGTGAATGGGACGAAGTTGAATGCTACAAAAGAGTGTTTATAAACCAGCGTATCATCATCTCATCATCATGATCATGATCAAGAAAAAAGACAAGAGAAGCAGGAGACTATGAAAGCGAAGGAATTGCAATCTCTGCGGGTTATCCAGTAAGGACATTATTATATTTATGTACATGTCTTGTAAAGTGGTATACCATGTTGCTCCTTAAAGAAGTTTAGTGTAAGTACATACAAATTATTTGCCATTCTTTATCCGCTTTCTTGGTCATAATATGTCAATTGGAGTAATTACGCAGGATTATGTCTTATTGAAGAGAGTTCAACAGACAGTGAAAAAAAGAGAAAGGAAAAGCTTTGTAAGTGTATTTATTGATGTATGCATACAAAAAAGTGCATTCTAATTCTAATGCAGGCTTGCCTTGTTTTCTTACAACGCTCTTACTTTCTGTTATGCTCTGCTTTATATAAGAAATAAATGACCGTTTGTTAAGTCATTTGTTAACATGGATTACTTTATAAGTCTGCTTTATCAGCAATATGTATGTAATAAGCGTACATTTATTTTTCTTGTCCTGTACACATTATTTTATGAATTCAGTAAAATTAGTGACAACCGAGCAAATGACTGCTTCACTGTTTCTCTTTTCCTGCTTCAGATCATTCACCCTTTCTCTACAGGTACGTAAATAAATGGTTTATTGTTGAGTAATTTTAATTTTATCTGAGATTTTTAATCCTGCTTATCGATTATGCACTTTGGTCCAATAATGCATTTACTTTGTTTAGTGCAAGATGTGCAGGTGAAAAGGTTAAAATCATAATTGATGAAAAATCCGAAATTATCTTGTTTCAAGATTAGTTTCGATATGAGTGAAAACAAATTAACGGCAGCCAAATAGCACAAGCAGAGTAAAGCAACATGGAGAAGTCTTTTATATTTTTTGTCACAGTAATACTTTTTGAATATTGTGCTTTCTCTCCTAGCATCCCCAGCGACTACTTTTTCTTCTGAGAGTACATTACAATAATATTCATCGTAATTTTGTTCGAGCCATTAAACTAAATGTCCGCATCCTTTTATTGCCTTGAGAAAGTAGACTCCACTGGTCACTGTCTCCCAAAATATCAATAATTTTGGTTCTTCCTTTTTGTCAGGAAAACGTAAGGTTCATATAGATTCAAGAATATCATAGATTCATGTTAAATGGATGGTATTATTATTGTTATTATCATCGACCAATGTTGCTGGAATGGTGTGCTCTGAGCTGAGGTAATTTTATCTTGAGTTTAAGTGAAGTAAAGACTTGCCTAAATAATGCAACATGTGTGTGTATGTGTGCAGAGCAATTGTTGAATCATACATGTCCTCTTGAGAAAATAATACAGGAGTGCCTAGTGGCAATGCATAAAAATTGCACGACGATGGTCACTGGTCACCCGTAAGAGCAGAGCAAACATCAAATTACAAGTGAAACTAAAAATGATTTCTGGGTCAACGCCACTGGCACCGGCACTACTGTGCTCAGCCATTAAAATATCTGTCAACTCATTTTTATCCAGCTATGCAATGTTCTTCTGCTCCAGTGCTTTCCCCGCTAAAAGCTTAGAAAAAATTTGGCATGCCTGCTCAAGGTGCCACTCTGCCACTGCACTGTTGAACGGGGACCGCGTATCATTTCAAAGGAAAAATAAGATTCTGATGCATCTTGTTTCCAGCAACTGGAGCAGCCTACTTTTCCTCTTAACTGTTTCTAAAAACATGGAAGAGGTGAGCAAGAAAAAAGAAGGCAAAAGAAAGAAAGTTGGAATGAAGAAGCCAGCAGCGCGTTAACTGCGTGGCATTGCAAAAGAGGATGTGGAGACAAATAATTTCCAGTTCCACGAAGTTGAAAAAGATCGTCCGGGTACACACAAGTGCTTAGAGATGTTCAATGGAATTTTCCCAGCTATCATATCATGCATCCCTGCGTCATTATTCCGGCTCTCGGATATCAGTTTCTTTCTTTTGTGGTACAACGCAGCGATGCTAATGCACATGTCCTCATCTTAATTCTTAAAACCTCATCCAGGGAAAATGAGCCGACGATTGAGTACCTCGTTGACGTCTCTTTTTTAGAATGCCCGTGTGTGTAAAGTACTTGATAAAACAAGTCACTCAATACTTTGTTAAACATTTTCACGCCACGGTTTACTGACAGATCAGAAAGGTGTAATGTGAGGCTTGAAATTTCCAGGAAAAACATCTCTTCCCTTGTAGCTTGCCTTTCATGCCAGGGTCCTCCATTTTATTTTCATTCTCCTTCCTGATCAGCTTTCCGTTCACCGTTTGTTTATCACTCAAACTCCCACGGAGCCATTATAATAATGCATGTATGTACTCGATTGTCATAATAATCCTTTGTGTAAACCCACGTAACACTTTTAAATAAACGTGTAAGCTATTTTTTCCTCTCTCAAAAATACCCACGTAAACTTTGCGCTGCATATTGCATTTATAGAAAGAAAGTGCTTTACTTTATGAAACTGTGTGTGCGGTACATTTTATAATGATGAAAACTTAAATTTTCCATGTAGGTTTCACTGCGTCATTTCTTTGTATTTTTCAGTGAAAAAAAAACACTGTGGCTTTTTATCACTCTTCATTTGGCTTTTCGCCAAGAAAATCCGTCATTCCTCAACTTTTATCCTTTTCTTGCCCACACTTCCATCGGATCCTTTCTGGCTTTTTCTAGTCTACGTACCCTGTTCCAAATTCTTATTATGGTGCAGTGCTACACAACAGAACGCATCGAGCCAAGATTCGTTGCATTCTCAGTCCCATTTTCTTTTCACTCCCTATTTTTCTCAATGGCAATTTTCTCCTCTTTTTTCAGTTCATTTTTCTTTTCCCGTCCTTTTACAAAATCCATTGCTCATCATTAAGTCAGTCATTTACACACTGTTTGGAATGTTCCACTTTAACTTTTACAATAATTTTATGGATTTTTTTCTCGCACTTTCATCTTAATTTCCTTCCATAACATTATCGTCTGTTTTCAAGAAAACAAAAAGTGCAATAAGAAAACAAGTGCACACGCGCTTTTATTACGTGCCATAATGGAAAAGTGGCTGGTTAAACATAACAAAATTTTCTTGGACATTGTGCGAGACAAACATGAAGAAACACGAGCATGACATGATTTTCAGCTTATTATTACACTTGCACACCCATGTTTCGTTCTTTAATGATGATTGCAACCACGTTGCTGAACTGTGTTATAATCTCACATCTAAAATACGTGTTCCATCCAGTTATCTGTGAAACGCAGAGACAGAGAGAAAAAGTGAAGATGATATTGTGCATCATGCCATGCCTAAAAAATATTTTTTTCTTTTCTCGCCACTTTTAATAATAAATCTCGAAAATGGGCAATAAGGAATTCTTGCATAACCATAATACGCAATAAAAAAGGAAAATGAGGGAGGTTTCACTCCGCCAGAATTGTGGAGCTTTAGACTACTTAAAAAGCTGCTACTGCTCACAAAATGAGCAGTGCGTATTTAGTTTACTTTTTAATTCTTTTCTTCGTCAATTCAACCGCATTTTTGAAGAAAGAAAAAATGCGATGTGAGTGAACTTGTTCTTATTACATTACTATTCATGGACATGGCAGTGATTGTGGCAGTATGGTCTTGGTGGTGGCACCAGCCTCCACTTCCACTCCACCCTAAAACAAATTTATCCCTTTCCTCCCTCACTCGCCTCACCTTTAAATACGACATGAGCTCGGCCTTATCTTTTTTTCTGAGTGAGTGAGCGATGATGTTTACCTGATGACTCCTGTGGTAAATTCCAGTAATCAAAAGCACAGCACTGACACCAAGACAAATAGACATCCATAAAATTGTAAAAATACATTCTTGGAAAACAGAAAAACGATCTCAAGTAAGTACATACTTAGAATGGGGAACAAATGAATGAATGAGAGAGGAAATGTTTTCTTTCAGAAAATCAATTTTTCTAGCCGGTTTAATTTATGCACCTTTTTATTTCGTTTTGGAGGTAATGCAACATTCTCCACAGACGGTTAGATATTTGTACAAATATTATTGCGACGAGTGTGTGTGTGTGAACGTTAATCAATTGGGAAGAGTGAATGATTACACTTAGTTAACATAAAAGTTAAAAGGAAGGAAAGAGAAAAGATGGCAGCGTTCATTCATGATATTCAAGCACGCTGTTATGCCTCACATAACATCACATCTCTTCCTCATTTCATTTCCATTCCATTATTGCCGTAATAAAAATAGTTTTATCTTTACACAACGCCTCTGAGCAGTGCACACAAACAAAGTGCAGACATAAACAAAAGCTTTCTGCTGGAATAAACTCGAAGATGGGAGTTAACGACATTGAAAAACTATCTCGCTGCTTTACTTATCTTATCAGGGCTAAAATCAATCCACCTCCGTTTTCATTTCAAGTGCACCAGCGAATTACAAGCGTAACGATCCATTTTTATGTAATTTTACATCATCTATCAACTCTCGTTTATGCCTCTGCTCCTGTAGTGTCTTGTGTGGTGTAAGCAGCAGCCCAAGAAGCACGCTGCTCAAATATAAACAAAGATTTGTATCAGATAATAAGATTCATTCCGCCTGTTCCGCTTAAATAATCGCTGCGAAGAATCTCTCGTGGAAATACGATTTTTTATCATCTTTTCTTCTGTCTACACAGATTGTACATATGAAGATGAATTAATGTCTTGCTGTCTCGCTCGCTACAAACCGTTTCATTTTTGTTCTGTTTTCCTTCTCATTTTTTTCTACGTAGGCACTTCCTTTTTATCTAACTTCACACCAGAGCATAAGAAAATGATAGTAAAAACATAACAATAACACAAAACGCAATTTTTATTCACTCACTTGTAAAAAATATTTGCAATGGATTTTTATGATTTTCTTCATCTAGTAAAAAAAACTCCTCCAGTTTAAAAAAAATCATTCATTTCCTCCTTTCGCTTCATTCCAGATTATGAATTGGAAGCAGAGACAAAGACAGGCAGAAAAGAAACAGAAAACTAAATACAAGGAAGGAGAATTTCTACGTCTCTTTTTATGTGACAGATGCTAAAGACAAGATTTATAGAGTAGTTTTCTCTTCCATTTAAAAAAAGAGATTCTCATTTAGGAGATGTGAAGATTACTCACAAGTGTCAAACTCGCTGCATCCACATACCGGCACAACTATCAAAACATCCGACTCAGCACAATCCTTCTCAAAACTACTGAACTGTCCGCGTGTGGTTTTTCTAGCATTTTACTTAAGAATAACATACATGACTTAGAGAAAATGAAAATGAAAGGATCTGGAAAAAAGTCATTGGAAGCAACCGAACCGGAGTTGGAGTCTCAACTCAGCCTCATAATAATTATTATTACCATGTTGAGAAAAATAGGCTAGAAAAACGGGAATAGTTGTACAATGTAGCTTCGCTTCGTATTATGAAACACTTTTTAGCACACTAACCCGAACCCAACTTTTTTCCACTTATGCAAGAAAGAGAGGGAAGCAAAGTTGGCATGAAAAGAACAAACTTTGCTTTTTCCCGGTGTGTGCCCTACAACTCATTCAAAACTAATTCCCGGTGGTACACGAGTAACAGAAATATAATAGTAGAGCATAACATAACTGTAACGTAATGTAATGTACATAGGTACCTTATGTAATACATAAATAGTTAATGTTCAGCTGGATTCACCAAGTGAAGTAGAGTAGGAAGGAAAATGAGAAGAGAAAAGAGGGAAATGCAATGGTTGCAAATAAACTTGTCTCCTTTCCTCTTTGCGTTTATTAGGACAGCAACGACACGATATTGTGCATGACGAGATATTTTTAGGTTTATTTGCTTTTACTTCCCTTTTCCTTCCTCCGTTCATCTATCTCCTCTCTCCACTCACTCCATTACTCGCAAACCGGGCTGTATTGTAAAATGTACAACGTACCCAAAGTCCCCTGGCCCACAATTTTTTAGTGTTTTTGCGCTACCAACCAAGAACAAGAACTAAAGGTCCAAGGAAACTGCAGCAAAATAATAGCTCCTTCCTACTACTCAACCAAATTCACTTTCAGAGGAGTTGAGTTGTGAGCAAATAACATAACAAGTAAAAAAACGCTACTCTTTTCCCTTCCTTCCGTCTCCCAGTTTTTTCCCCCTGGAAATGGATTTCCTTCTTGGACTAGCTTGATACAGCTACCATTGCCACTGCCACTGCCACCACCGCACCACCAACGCTGTTAACACACATTTCTCCTTGCTGTTACTGTAACACATAAATACTTGATGGGATGGAAATACATGAAACGGCGCTGCCGCTGAAACCCTGCACTTCATAAAATTTGTTCATCCAGGAACAGAAAGAACATGTTATTTAAGTAAGAAGGAAGTTGTTTCTCCGTAACTCAGCGCAGCCCAGCTCCAATCTGAATATGCATGTTTTCTGCTCTGTTTGGTGCTTCATCGCACCACCAGCATCAACATAAGAATCATTATCATCATCATCATGAATGGATTGAGTTTTTTCCGTTGAATATTTAACTGAGCCCTACCAACAAGAGCTGAGAGAACTTGGGACTGTGGGACACAAAATGTGACTAGCTCTATAGCCCTCATATATTTATGACAAAGCAGGAAAATTTCATCTTCCTTTATCCTCTGCGTTTCTGTTCGGAAAACACCGCTGTTTATGTTGTAGAAAAATTAAGACGTCTGTTTCGGCTGTATGTAGCCGATCCTCATGGAGTACGGAAGAGTAGAGAAATGTCATGTCATGAACATGAACATGAACATGAAAGTAGCGAAAAAGAATATGAGGCAGATGAAGAAAATGGCTTAACTAAGGCAGGCGGTGAAATAGAGCTTTTTCAGGTTTTACTTAATATTATGAGAGATGAGATGATGTTAAATGAAAGGGAAAACCATGATGCTTGCTTACATCTGTGCCAATGCCATCACTGTAAGATCAGAAAGGAAAGGGGAAAGTGTTTCTGTTCCAAGTACTTTATTCCATACAACAACAACAAACTAACTGCTCAACTACCATTCTCATCCCATCTTATCATCATACGTATCATCCTATTATCATCTGCCACACCACACCAGTAAGTAGCAGTTTATTTTCGAGAAGCTGAAGCTGACATAGTTTGTACTCGGTGACATGACACAATTAATATAAAAATCTCTCAAAAAGCAAAGGGTTCCCAAATGAAAAGAAAAAAACGCAGAGTTACATTTTTAAGAACAAGAGAGAAAATGTAAGATGAGCCAGTTTATGATGATGTTTGAGGATGAAGTGGGAGTCAAGTGGTTTCTGTTTTTAGATGCAGCAATGTGAAGTGAATATGATGTTAATGATGCTCTAGAAGGCATAGTCAAGGGAAAGATTCACTTATGTATTTCTTTGAATTTGCAGCTTGGGAAATCAAGTCTGTCTGGAGTAAGTAGATGAAACAGACAAGATATAAAAATGAAGAGCAAAAAATTGCGTTCTCGTTATCATCGTATCGTATCATCACACAGAATTGCAATGCAACGATTTTCATCTTTAATGATGAAATTTTTATGATACTGCACTAGTATTTACTGATACTGGTTCTAGGTTCCATTATGTATTACTATATCATAGTTGTTGTCGTAATCGTAATAATCACTAAAATGGTATTGAAGAAAAAAACTTACTCCGCATTGAAATAATTGAATGACACAATTCACATTCAGTCTAGCCAATTCAATTTTTTGTTCACATAAAATAAACATAAAAAGCATTAATACAATGTAGGATGTGAAATTACATCGAGGACAATTAGAAAAGAGTGCATTTTCTTAATGGGTTTATTGAAGCAATTAGCTTGACTTGACACATGGCCAAATTCAGTGTGTCTCTGAAATTGGTTTTTTAAATGTGTGTAAAATGCTTTAAATGGAGATTACATAATGGCAACATGACGTTCTTTTCTTTTAACCAAATTTTTACAGCCATCGCATCACTCACTTAACTCACAGATTTAAGAAGATTTAACTACTCAATTTGTTAAGAAGCGTAAACTTAAAATGGGATATGAATGAAGAACAACCACACTAATAATAAAAAACATCACGACAAACGACAAACATCAGAAAGTGCGAGATTCACTTTTTTACGGATTTTTTTCTTCTCGTTCTTAAAATGAAAACGAAAAGACATCAAATCATGGCCACATACGTTGCCCATCAGAGAAAATGAAAGTTGACTGCTCTGAAACATTTATGACAAGAAAAAAACGAGCGATATCATCTTACGTGGATTTGGATATTTTATATGGCAAAATAATTTTTTGAGCCACCGACTTACATTACATTACTTTACATTACCTACTGACTGCAAATAAGTTTTTACCTTGTGTCAACTAACTATTTAAGAGCTTGCCAAATATAGGGAAGATTCTCAGAAGACAAGAATAAATTGAAGTATTATAATTACATGTTTAACATAAAAGTACAAAGTAAGATGTTACCTTTTAATTATTAGTGAGTATTATTATTTATGCATTGTGTATATATGTATGTAAAAATGGTCTTATAATTATAATTTATTCCACTAGCACATATTTTTGTTCCTTGTATTACATCAGATGTCCTTTAATGATAAGAGAAATGGGTACAACTTGAGTCAGAGTAAATAAAAAAGGGTTACATTTTCTTACATTTTTCATCGCATCATGCCCTTTTGCTTTCGTTGTGTTCGCAGTAATGTACCTTTCTTTAAAAGGAATTCAGAAAATGAGGAGAGTTTCAGAAGTTGAGCTTGAGTAAGCAGAAAAAGAAGGAGAGACATAAAGATAACAATGGAGTAATCTCAATGAAATTAATGAAATGAAGAAGGCAAGTTTGAAACTCTTTTGTCTCCTTTTTGGTATTTGTGTTTCTGTGTTGCCTTTGTATTGACGAAAGGCAGCAATCCAATTTGCCTTTTAATTATCAAGCTCATTTCTGCTTCTGCAATGCAATACAATGCGCAATGTCTGTCACGTAATGGATGAAGTGAGTGAGTAAATACGGGCGAGCATTAGAACTTAACTGTTATGTTGTGATGTGATGATAACGTTTTAAAAAATAACTCGGCGAGTCGAGACAGTAAAAAGTGAATGAGTTTCAATTGTAGTGAGTAGAGTGCGCACATGGGCACACCAAAGAGAAACAGAAAAGCCAAGCCAAATGATGCACCTATTCTATTCGCACAACAAAAGTCGGGGTCGCAAGGAACAATGAGACAATTATCGTTAGTTTTCTTTCTAATGGCTTATCTGCTGATTAAAAGAATTCAAGATGGCAATGTCCATTTTACTTGGTAGATTTATTTTTTTAGAAGGAATTTCACTGGAAATGAGAAATTGCAGTTCCTATAATTAACCACTGACATTATTTACTTTGTTGTGGAAAAAATTTCAGAACGACGCATCTATATGACCTATCGTATACAAAACATGGATCAGACACGGGAAAATAAAAGTGGCGAATAATCCTTACAGTTTGTATAAAATTATTCGGAGTTAAAATAAAATAAACTTCTGCTACAATCACATCAATATCAACAAGTTAATTAAGAAAAAGTAAAGTATTTCAATTGAACTAAAAGAAAGTAAGGTTCTCCATTATTTATTTAGGCAAGGCAGCCCTATAGCACATTATCATTTATTTTGTAACGAAGCCTGGCCGGGACGGCTAAAAGTTTTGAGACCTGATTGAAGTGAGTTGTGATGTGATGCTATGTTTAAACAGTAGTTTCTTTGTTGTATTTACACTTTTGTTTTGTTTGTTAGAGAAGTTTGGTTAACGTATTGTTCGTGGGTGTAATTAGTCGAATGAAATTGAGTACTGAGAAACAAAGCAATCCACTTAAAAATCACTTTATATTCTAGATAAGTTCACACTTTACTTTTGCCCTTGATTTTCGCCTTTTCCGAAAAACAAAACAAGTTTAAAACTGGGCGAAACTATAACTAGACTAATATCATTAAATTTGAGTCAGAGGAAGGAAACGAATCATTTACATAAGAAGTAGAGAAAAGAGAGAGGAAGGGAATAACCCATCATATCATAACTACCTCTCTGTTTTTCCTTCTGATACTTAATTTGAGCGAAGTAAAGTGGAAGTGTGAAAAAGAGGTGGCAGGCGCAGTAATCGTAATAGATATAATATAAATAATTGCATTTCTTCTGCCTGCAAATAATTGGAGTAGGCCAATTTTCTATTTTTATCTCCTTGTTCAAGTCATCATTACTCATTTTCAGATTGAGCTAAATGATGAACATTTGCTAAAAGAAAACACAAATCAAGGGCAGATGAAAAGTTGTGTTGCGAATTCGAGGTAATTTTACCCATAAAATTCCGATGCTACTGCTGAAGTGTAACCGAACGAACACCTAAAACTAAGGTACCCAAAAACTTTGTTTGCTTCTGCTTGTTTGTCTTCGATTTCGATCTCGATCTTCGTCCCAGTTACGTTACAACGAGAGTGAGTTGAGTAGAGCAGGAAAAGCAAAAGCACATAAGTTACCTAATTGACTTCTCGTTTGCTTTAGTAATTTCCGAAAAGAGAATAAATTGATTCTCTGCCTACACACTTCTCTTCTTACAGATACACCTACCCTTTTTCGGTCTCTCTTCAGTTGAGAGCGGAATGAAAAGCAAACACGAAAACCAAGCCAGATCACTTCATCAGTAGGCAGGCAAGCAGCAGTGGAGCTGCTGCGCTGCGTGCAACCTTCGAAAACCAATAATTATAATTATTTAGTATGCTCTAGGGAGTGCTTTTCAACTTTATTAAACATTTACCGATTTGTAAGTGCGTATTACATGAGCAAAGGAGTTTCGAGCATTTCAATTCATCAGTAAAAGTGGGATTTCGGCTTTCTAGTAGTTTCATTTTCAATTTTGCACTTTTTGTAGTTAGCTTCTATTTTACACTTTACACATTTCCCCTGACTGCTACTGAATCAAGTGTATTAAAGTGGAACATTTTCAGTTTGAGTACAACTCACAGTCACACACATGACCTGTATCTTTCTTTGAGAATCGCTATGACTTTTTGGAACAAACCGGTTAAAACCCGGTTACTGTTACATTTCAAGCATGCATTTCTCTGAGGAAAGGTAGCTAATGCTTTAAATACACAATGAGCATCCGAAGCCCTTCGAGTTTTAATTAAGTGCTCACTAAGCTCACATCAGCCCACTCATTCTTTTTAGTGTACCGCTACCACCAACGTGAATCATGATGAACTTTAAATGTACCCCAAATGCATTAAATACATAAGAAACAGTGTTTTGAGGAAGTCTAGACAAAGGCTTAAACGTGATAACTTCATCTGAAAGACTCAGTCAGACAGGCTAGAGGCTTTAAATGAGCAGAGGCCAATTATTATAAATATAATATGATGCAAGTATTGCACGGTATTATGCTGGTAAGTAAAGAGAAAAAGATTTGACAGCCAAAGTTTATTTATCTTTAAAAAAAACCAGAGCACATGAAAAAGAGTGATTAACCGGGAGGAAACGTGCATACAAATGTCGATGTGTGGCTACGTGATTCTCATTTGTAATGAATGCGGGCATGGCATATCGGCAGTGGAGGATGATGTATATCTCTATTCTAGGCAGAACACACATCATAAAAACTGGTGCACGTTTTGACGTTGATGATTTCAATCGAATTTGAGTTATATGAGCGAACAACCACCTCCGCACCACCCGTAGTAGAACTAAACTGAAACTAACTGATTCTAAAGAGGTGCTGGTGCTCTGCTGGGGGAAGGCATAGGAATAACCATTTTATTATTATTATGTCTGACACGAACAATGCGCCACTTGTGTGTTCCTCCTTGGCAGATAAGTAGAGACGAGGAGGCAGAGACTCAACTCCCACAAAATGTTATACAAGCAACCCTCTGATTCCTTTCTGACCACCTCGCTTTTTTTACTTTTACTGAATATGAATTGAGTAGAGCGGAAGTCGAAGTTGGTGGGTGAATGTGAATATGAATAAAAATAAGAATAATTCCACGCGGGCTGAGTTTCAGTTTGTGTGAGTTGATAGTGAGTGAGTGCATCGTCATCTGCATCACAATAATAACAACTCTGAATGCACTCACTCACTTTAAGTTTTCAAATAACGTATGGCATCTACGGTTTTCCAAATATGAAATAAGAAAGAAATGGGTGTCTGGTTCTGGTTTAAGGGTGTAATGAATGTAAAGCATGCAGCTCCTTTTCTGCTTGTGCACTGAAGCATTTCACAGGAATACGCATTTTCTGCTTACTTAACTTCGTCGCAACGACGAATAATCTGTCAGAAGCAAAATAAAAACGGGGTGAAAGCTCCCATTGCATGAGTAATGCTTTTTATAAGAAAATCTTCTTACTCGTTTAAAAAAAATATTCTCCAAAAGGAAAAAGTAAATATGGATTCCATATAAATACTTTACTGTATGTAGTAGTGAGCGATACAAGTTAATTCATGCATGGCGAACTTAGAAACATGACTATGACATGGCAGCACAGCCGCACTTGTCAAAAAAGATCGGCTTTTTACTAGCCGAGTATGCCGAAATGCACAATGCACTTTATTTTAGTCTATTCAAAGCCTAGTTCTTTGCTTTCATTATGTACTGTACTTTTAGTACAAATGTAGGTTCATATTGTTTCTACTTTTAAATACTCTTTTACAAAAGTTATTTTTTCAAACTTTTTCAAATTTTTTATTCTTTTTTATAGAAACACATTTTTCTATGTATAAACAAGTTTTGACTTATAAATCTTCTTCGAGTTCATTGAGTACAATATTACTGCAGTCAATTTGTATGTGTGCAATGCACGAAGGAACTGAATCACTTCAGGGGCCGACCCTAAATTCTAATTTCTCTCTCATGAAAAGTTAAACGACTACTCAAAATTGTTTCTAGAACATTATGACGATAAGGATGTCGGTGGTGATGGGAATGATGATTAAAAAGAAAATAGCAATGAAGTGGGATTAAGGGATTGGTGTTTAGTGGTTTGTTATTGATGAAAGAGTTAGTTAAATTGGATAAAGTGGGTGATATGATATCTATGATAACAATGTCAGGGTTTCCTCTACTCAACAGGACATTCAAGCGTTGAGAAATCCAACCGTATGACTATGACTGTAGAAATTAACTCATGATCTCGATTAATGACTTGATAAAAAGTGCAATTTGGAGCAGATACAAACAATAGTATTTAAGAGACCGACTTTATAACAATTTGAAGAACTTTACTTCCGTAAACAATATTGCATTAGATATTTGCAACCAGATAAATACAGATTTTTTTCATTACCACATCTTGTCTGGCATTAATAAATTAGATAATTTAATGGAGTATTTATTAATTCCTAGTACACACTGTTTGCGTTTGGTTTGGTTGATTAAGCATTTTCGAAACTTGTTTACCTTACCACTTAAAACTCGCCACCTTCGAATTAAATTGAGCCACAAGCGAACTTTCCGTATTTAATTACCTAAATACGTGTAAAGTATTCCACCTTTTAAAAATTCGCGTTGTATAATACTTAAGAAAATGCATTCACTTCATTTTTTTCACAAATTAGCAGAAAATGACTCTATACAATGTTTATGTTTTTGTGAGCGAACAGAACTGGGTTACTGCTGCATAACTACCGGCAATTGGGATGATGGACAGGGCACGAACAAATGTTTATGTAATCATCGTGATGATCATCAACTATTTAAGAAAGATGTTCACTGCTTCAGATTTTTTACTACGTAACGTACATTGTGCTCATATTAAAGACTGAATTATCTGAGAAGAGTGGAACAAGAGCAAATTCGCTTTATAGCTGTCACTGTCGCCGTTTTGATGTAGAGTGCTGGCGTGAAAAATAAAATACGATTCACTCACGGCGTAGTTTTTTGGTTACATTACATTTTTTTAAATATGAATAAACTTTTCGAACAAAAAAAATCTCTCTCATGTCAAATCAAGTTGCACAATCTTTTTTCTTCTTTGAGTGGAAAAAAGTTTTTTTAGATGAAATAATATCTGTCTGTTCTTTTGGGTGGTTGTTAGGTACTGTGACAGATGAAAACTTTGAAGTAAGTAATTTTAGCGTTTTTTGAGTTTTGGAACACTCTTTACTTGAAAGATGATATATTGCTTTTTTACTCTTCTCTTTTTTCTTTCACCTGTGCAAACACTCCCAAAATATTATTTTCTCATACTCATGAGTAATTGAATCACAAACATTACGCAATCACGGAAATTTGCCGGTGTCTACACAATTGCAAACAGTATGTCACTATTTAAACAGTTTTTTAAAATAATTATTTTTCAGAAAACGGAGCATTTGTAGTTTTGTAAAGGTTAATTATTTACACTTTTGCCTTCTGTGTGAATTATTTATCCTACAACAGAATTGTAACATTTGTAACCTTAACTTACGTAATAATTTGAGAAATGTTTGTATAAAAACACAAAGTCGCATTGAAACGAAACACTTCACTCACGAGTTAAGTGACGTTTGCTCTATTTTTCTGCAGGATTCTGTCTTGTAATCCGACAAGATTCAAATGGATTTATGTAGTGATGCTTGAAAAACGATTAGCTCTTGTTCGTTAAGTCAATTCTTTTGTAATTTACCATGAATCATGTTATTAATGGAAAGTTATTACGAAAGGATAAAACTGTGTCAGGCCAAAAAAGTTTTTATGTAAGTAGGTAGAATGAGAAGAAAACTCTTTTGTACCTATGTATTTATGTGCAACTTCCACTTTACTCCGTGACTTTACTTAATTTTCACCCTAGCACAAAACTTTCACTCGCTCATTCAATCTTTTATAAGTTCGAGTTTTTTCACAACATCACGGCACGTTACATTACATTACATTTACACAAGTTATCTGATTAAATACTCCAAATGCCAAAAGTTGTTACGAAACCAGTGCACAGTGGATGTTTTTCTTCCGTTCCTAACAGGAATCACACTCTATGTACTTTTTGATGTGCAAGAGGCGACCTTCAAACTCATCCTGCTTTCATTTCATCTTCATCCGCACAACTCGACTTACTGAATGACTCAGGGAAAGTGCCAGCCAAGAGATACTTATGAATTGCGAAAACTGTTTTTGTATGGATTCCAGAGTCTAGAATTCAGACTCAGAGCGTCACACAAGAAAGAAAGAAAATAGGAGCTGAGCGTGCAGATCAGTCAGTCAGTGGAACTGAAAAAGGCTGAATATTGTAAGTTGCTGAGGATTTTGCTGTATGAAGTCTTACTCACAAAACACCGGAATGCGTCTGTTTTCCGGAAGTGAGTCAGGTAGTACGCTTTTTAGCTACTGGTGCATTTTAGCAAACCGCTGAATCAAAATATTGTATCGCTGCGTTTTGTGTTTTCTTTAGGAGTCTGAGTCCAACATTTGTTCCTTTTGTGAGCCGATGAGCCTGAGCTCTTTTGAAACGGAGAAAGTCAGCAGATGCGGTGAAAACAAAACAAAAGAAGGTTTCTAAAGAATCAGCCAAAGTTGAGTGAAACAAAACACCGCACTGGAAATTATATGGGTTTAGAGGAACTGAGCAACCATCGTTAATATATCTTTTATAAGTAGCATAGAATCATAGCGTGTCCGCAAAAAAGCTGATGGAGAAAGGAGGTGAGTGCCAAACTTGAGCTTGTCCTACTACCACTTCAGATGATCATGCTTTCCATGATATTTCAAAAGAGAATTTATTAAATATCTTAGTTCGTCCAAATTGCGAAAAAATTGCATTCCCTCATTTAATACAATCTCGCCAAAATGAAAGATCTGCCTGCGAAATATTTTGTTTAACTCTTGCTTTTTACTGCGCCAAACTTTTAACGACTATTTCATTATTTCATTGAAGAAATGAAAAGATCACATCGCGAAAAGATTATGTATGTCCGCCGTCTTTTCTCTCAGGGCACCGTTTTCTCTTTCTTCTTGCACACTCCGTCTTTTTCACGTCCATTTCTTATCTTTTCGGAGAAAACCTTGAAATGAAATGACTTTACAATAGTCACAGTAATAATAATGTAGCAGTAAAAAGAAGCAGCCAACTTTGTTGTCCATGTCCACTTTTGTGCTTCTTGTCCGCGCCTCTGCACGGAAGCAAACTGAAACGTGCAGACAAAAACGAACCTGGTTAAAATAGAATTTTTCTTCACTCCAGTCTTGTGTATTACCACCAACAAACCAACTATCACTGTGGCAAAGGCAAAGTGGCAAGGTTGTGCTGGAGTTTTACGTTTCCACTGTACCTAAACTTAAACTTACAGTGGCAGCTGTTGGAATATGCCTCCTTGCCATGCCTCTGTTTCCTTTTCCTCTCATCAACCATCTCCATCCACAGGAGAACCAAAAGCATCCTCACTGGTCCAGAAGTGGATTTAGTAACACCAGAAACAAACTTGAGCAGAGGACATTATGCTCCTTAGGTGTATGCATTTTAGTATCAAAGAAAAGAAAAGGACGCTTCTTCTCCATTCAAATTCAACCCTTTCACTTTCCTGTATACCTACGTGAAGCACTCGAAGAAGTTGCACAAAACACATTCATGCAATAGAAAAAAACGGTGATGGTGCAATGCAACGTGAGGAGATTCTGTGCTAGTTACAAACAAGCATTACAATATTATTATTAGGATGCTATACATTATTATGTTATGTAGCAAAGCAATAATAATCCTTAAAGGCGGCCGTTTCACTCTAGGCTATTAACTTTGTACTTGCACTGGAAAATATAGCAGTATGTAGTACAGTAGCACTTGACTTTGGGAAACTACGTTTTATTCACACTGACATGGTTTCAAGTAAGTGGAATGAGCATCTTCTCTCATTCTCTTCCCTTCTCAAACTTCCTGCTCGCATGAGCGCCGCCGGATTCTCATAAAACTGTGTGAAAAACTCCTTTCGCTTCCATCTGGAAGTAACATACCGTAACGTACGTAAGTAACATTATATTAAAACGTAACGTACATATTAAGTAACTCTAGCTCTAACCTTGTCTTGTCTGTCTTGCTCTTCACACTTTTACCTACTTGCAATATTCTAGTTATTACTTGTCCACGTCGTTATTCATGACTATGACGGCGGCGCATCATCCAAATATAACAACATAACAATATTATCTTCTCCGCTTACCACCACATCATTTTTATCCTTACAGCTTGCGAGCAGTCAGCTCGTTTTCTCCAGCCATAATAAAAAATAAGATAATAGCTGAAAAGTGTAATAAAGTGACTTGTTAAGTTGAGTCGTGTGCAGAAGGAGCTTTTCATGATGATCGCTGCCAGACCAGACAAGAGCTTTATAGGAGGTACAAAACTACTACTACACATGTCATTAGTCATTACTTACTTACTCATTATTTTCCTTCTTGCTTGAGAAAGGAAAGCAAAAATCTTTAGGATGCTTCACGCCCGCCGCCACTTCGCCCTAAAAAATTCAATCCAATCATATCTATCATATGGGAAAATTGTGCACGTAAAACTGGCACGGCACATGGTGCAAATGATGTTTATGATTAGAAATTTACATAGAGAAGTTGTCTCCCGCTCCAGAACCTCCAACTAAACAGATGATGATGTATTAAAAAGAGAAGTGTGAGTTATTCACACATTACTTCAAGCCTTTCTTTATGATAAGCTCCAAGGATGGAATTAATGTTTTCCCCTTCGTTTCACACAGTTAATGATTATTTGCTTTTTATGTGGACACACACAACGAGTATTGTTCAAAACAGCTACAGTCTAGTATTAACGACGAATGAGCCATGATCCATGAGCCACATTGAAAAACAAAAAATGTTAACAGCTTCTGAAGTATGTAATATGGCCAAAAATATTTGCCCTCATTGCAAAAATATTTTTCTTATACTCGCTTACTTACAGAAGCTAGAAATAAGCGGAAGGAAGATTATTACAGGAAACAATAGAAAATAAATTCCTGTAAACACTTCGTCTGTCAGATACGGGTAATAAAATGACGTCGCAGACTCAATTGCTTGCAATTGTAATAGTTATTACTACTGCCGCTGTTCATTTTGAAACATGTCCAAGTGAAATTGAAAATGGCACATTCGACAATTTTTACTGTTCTTGTTCTTGTTGTTGAAGAAACTTTAAATAAAAATTTGGATTGCGCTGCATGTAACGGAATGGAAATGGACCACCAGCGGGAGAAAACAAGACATAAAAAGACGCAGTAAAACGGTATCAGCATCACTGCTGCATTTTCATTTCATTTCAATACATCATTAAAAAAGCAATCTCTTTGCAACATTCCAATTCCAGCCCAGAAGCAGTTTCACTCCACTTTCTGACTGCATTCTGTGATATCGATAGCAGCAGCACTGCCACCACCATAAAAATGCACTTTTCCTCCTCATAAGATCAAGTTTGTTTGTCACCAGTCACAGTCACGAGTTCAGTAAAATGCGACCCGTACGTTGCAAATTACTCGGCTGAATGAAAAACGCTTCAAGGTCACAATCACAATCGCAACTCGCAAGCAATGCAATATTTATTGGAGATTCTCTGTAACATACGTTTACTAATATTGCTTAGAATATCCAGTTTCCAGTAACATACCTACATACACTCATGACATGATATTACACTATTTTATACAATCTAATGTTTTATTTTGTTGACCTGAATGCAGTAGAGCGGACGATTTATTATTGCCTTTTTTTCTTCCATCTCGCATTTTGAAGCCAAAGAAGTAAAACACCGGCATAATTCCGCTCTACGTCTTCACCTATCTACCTAGTCCTAAAGGCGACATTCCGCAATCCTAAATAGCATGTTTACACAACTTTCTCTCGCACAACTCAACATAATGCATAACATAACGTCAGCAACTTTCGCTGTTCCAGGAATGAGATATTTATATCGCATCCTTTATCTTTTTGTCCCCTCCTCCTGTAAACAACTCTGGGAACTGAAGCTGTTTGCCTGTAGCTGTGTTATACTATTGTCACAGTACCAGCCAACCAACTGAACCAACAAACAAGAAAACTATCAGCCCTTGAGTCTTGTTTTTTATTCGTTATTAAAATCGATTCAGAAGAGAAAGCAGAACGGAGAAAATAGAAAAAATGTAGAAAACGACTTGGAATGAGAAAAATAAAAATAAAATCTTAAGTTCAAAGATAAGGTTTTCCTTTTACTTTACTATTCCCAGAGCATCTTAAAATAAGCTTTTTTCTTTCTACTTACTTTTTTCACTGTTATCTAACCAAAAATACGTTTTCAATGATACACGCAAAAAAAGTGAACGTGTTTGCGTATAATTATGAGTATATCAAAGATATACTTTAGCTTAGTACTGTAATAATACCTTACTCTTGTTGCAGCGTTTGATTTGCACAACTAAACTTTACTGAATTCAAGACCACAGCGGAGAAAGCGAAAATCCTTGTCTCCTGATCCTATTTTCAATCCTCCCTCTCTGCATTTCGTCCACCTTGTGAGAAATGGATGTCGTAATGAAAGTTGCAATAACAAAATGGTCAAGTTATGAAAGGAAAATACATTTGGGAAAAGCAGTCGAATTCTACGGAAAAACATGTTCAAGTCAAGCTCATTTAGTGTACGTTACGTAAGATGTTCCATTCCGTCCATACTTGCTGCTTAATACCTATCTGAGGCATTGTATAATTCTTAGGGGAACATTTTTACTTTACTTGGCTTGACTTTTTACTATGGCCTGTGCTCTTTCTCCAAGAAAAAGATCACCCGGGAATGAAATGAACGGCACCAGCAGGAATCTAAGATTACATTTTCAAGCCACAATCTACCTACGTTCATGTGAACTTCATTCAGGGATTTTCTCTTTTTTATTTTACCCACTTTCCTGGGAAAACTCACACGGTGAAAGAAATTATGTCAGAATCTCAAGAATATGACCAACTACCGCCCAACTGTGACTATACTGCTTTGGTGAGCCAGCCAGTGCAGTGAGCGAAGCAACACCAGAGAGAAAGAAAAACGAAGTCGAAAAAAGTTATTTTTCGGAAGTAAGTAGTTTCTATCTTATCATCCGACACTTTTTCCTGTCATCACTGTCACGCAACGCAGCCCAACGCTGCGCTACATGAACGATTAAACTGTGAGCTGTTCCATAACCTTAATAATGGTTCCGTCGTAGCTTTTTATAGATCCAGTCTGAACCGAGTCTAAGAAAAGAAATGAAGCCGTTTTTCACAGACAATAAAATTTCCTGCTTTTACACCTTCACAGAATAAAGTGATGTGAAGCATCTTACTCACTGGAAAATAAAAAGTTTCATTTCTTTTCTTTATCCTTTGGACAATATTTTATTTACACCCCTCCGTAAAAAGGCAATTAAGAGGATGTGCTTACAGAGCACAGACAGTGTAAACAAGCAGACTCACACCGAGTTACAACATCACATCACACGTGTGAGTGATTGAAGAAGAAAACGTGAACACCTTTTGCTTCCCAGGGCAGTGTAAAGAAAAGAAATAAAAAATTGATTTTTCGAAAGGAATGATCAAATTGAGCCTTTTGTTAGCAGGATCATAAGATCGTAAAAAGTATTTCCGTAGGACCTATTTTATGTCCAACCGTAAAAAGAATCAAACGGTGATAATTACAGAAGGATGAAAAAGCGGAAAAAATGACGAGCGTATCTGATTTTTCTATCATCGAACCATGCGTGCGATGCCGTAAAAGAGAATCTTTATTGGCACATAGACCCAGATTTCATTCGACTATTCATGGAGTAACAGTCTCAGTTAATGTAATAAATGAAATAAGATTTATCGTCAGCGTCATTTTTTCCTACAGTTAAATAAAATGACATTTTCCATTTATAGTTAGAGGTAATAAAATCAAATTAATTATGCATTGTACCGCTTTCTTGAATTTTTTTGAATGGAAATTTTAATTTCACGCCTGTTATTAGTAACATCATTTTTCAAGCCAATTTGGAAGACAATTATAATTGGCGTTTCAAAAAGAAATTTGTCATCTTTCAGAATGAAAAATATCTTCTGCCGTTTTGTCTTACTTTGTATTAGACGAGATTTGTCTAATAGAGAGAAAGGAGAGATATCTCCTGACTCTATCTTAAGTACCCATCCAGGCGAACTAACCGAACCAAAGGAATAAAACAATTAGGAAGAAAACAACTTACCAATTTTGATAGTTGGTCGTGGCAAGGCAAAATTAGGTCCCAGTTTCGCTCGTCTGTACAAAGTTGAGTATCTCCTGTAAACCGCTACCGCCGTCGGTTTCGTTATAACTTTCGACGGCCGACTGTTGTGATGATGGGCATTATTCGCTCTTTTCGTCGACTGCTTCCGTCTAATAGCATTATTAATTTCATTATGACTATGACTCGCTCCTCTACTTCTGCTTCTATTACGACTAAGAGCATTTGGCGAGTAGCGACTTGAATTTGATTCATTCTCATTAGTGGCTAACATGTAAGAAGAATCACCAAAGACAATTTTTCCTCTTCTCACTGCTCCTGCTGCAGCGTCATCCTCATCACCAACAATAACTCCATTGTTCTTCATTTGGCGTCGCTGATGATGGTGATGGTGATGATCATTCATCTCATCAGTTTCATCATCATCTACATACTCATCATCATTATCTACGTACTCCTCGTGGCAGGCCTCCTCGTCATTTAATGAAGTGCTAGGCAGCCTGTCACGAATTTTGCAATCCCTCCTTGAATTGTGATTATGACCGTAAGCAGACTCCATCCTAGCGCCATTGTCTAATAAGTCACTCTCTGACGTGATCAGATGCTGAGATTGAAGATGCGAACTTTGGGAACTTCTTCTTCCCACGTTGTTCCCATTATTACTATTATTAATACATGGCGGTGACAAACGATCTGAACAGTCGACAAATTTTGTCCCATTATTATAATAGCCCAATCGACTATTGCAATCTCTATCAAGGACGGAATTGCTAATCATGCAAATGCCACCACTACCACTGGCGCCACTCCCACAACTCGCGCGACTCATTCGCCCCTCGTTATCGTATGGCCCGGAAACTTTTGTGATAAGGACACTTTTCTCATCCCGAGAACTTTTCTTCTCTGAGCATTTCAATCTGGGAAGCCTTAAGAGCTCAACAGGCTCCTGCATCTTGGGACCAACTCCGGCGACAGCGCCGGGCAAATGATTTCTGATTTCGAAGACCGTCTTCGAGTACGACGTTTTCGCCGGTTTTCGTTTTGTGGGAGATGAGGAACTTGCAGAGGAAGAGGAAGATATTCCGGACTTTCTTCGTTCCGGTGGCACAAAAATTAATGGCTCTGCGGAATGGGGTGTAGCAAAGACGAGGAATTGTTGGTGGTGTTGCTGGCGCTGTAGCATTCGGTGTCTGCTGCTCATCGCAGCGTGAGCCTGATAAATGTTGACGGATGACGACTCCTCTTCGTCTCCTTCCTCAAAAATGGATTCGTCGTGGATTGGAGAAGACACAATATTATTATGATGCTGGTAATAATTTGGAGAGCTGCAAATGTAACCTCCATTCTCCGACGTAGTTATCACCAGCTTGTTCGTTTTTGATATCATTTCATTCTCCATTTCCTCAAACTGCCCCTGGCTGTGTGTAACCACCACAGTCTCAGAGTCCTCGTCATCCAGGATAATATCGTCCAGACTTTCAGATGACTTGACAGGATCGGGTGATGAGGGTGAAGACTGGGACAGTGATGCAGAAGACAAAGGCATCATGGCATTTTTGCATGAAACTTTTTGATTGTTTTTATTCGAGCCAGACGACGAGTTTCCAGCATCAGCGGAATTCTGTGCTGACACGACAGTATTGAGATTATTCGCTCGTCTGGCAGCTCTACCACTTCGCCTTTTTCTACTGCTGCTTCTCCGGGTAACAGAGGATCTCAGATGAATGGGATATGCGGGCCGTTTTCCACTCCGTCTCAAGTTAGTTCTTTGGAAATAGCCTTCTTTGCTCACACTGAGAATCGGACCTTTGCTTGCACCTCTCTTCCCGAACACCTTGTGAGCCAAGCCCCAAGCCCATGACCTACCTAAAGAGAAACCGGAGTCTTTTGAAGCACCCGATGAAGTTGTCATTGTGGAGCCGGCCTTTTGTGTCCACCAGAAACTCCTCGGAGTGGAGCCAGAATCATCCACCTCCGCTGTTCCAGCTCCTCTAGTCGACGCTAAATATGGATGAGGCTGTCGAGATACGAGCATTTCAGAGGACGTAGAATTCACTTGACTATGATGGTGATGATGGAGGTGATGATCATGTTCTTGGAGATGGTGATGGTGATGATGGTTATGGAGATGATGTCGAGGTGAAAGTTGAATTTCGGGACTAGGACTAATGTCTTTTCTATCTAAATCGTCTCTGCTCCCTAGCACCGAACTGCCACTGCCATGTTTACTTTCACTCAATTTACTACTGCTCCCATAGTGGTAACTGCCACTATCTGGAGAATGCTTATCTGCGACTAGATCGTCTGTGGATTTATGAATGTCCCTCTTAACCCTTTGCTCCCTATTTTTTCTAAATCCCCCGCTTCCATCTGGAATCATGTTAATATTACTACTGCTACCATTCAAATTAATA
The DNA here is from genome assembly GCA_021029165.1 of Cyphoderus albinus. Lineage (NCBI taxonomy): Eukaryota > Metazoa > Arthropoda > Collembola > Entomobryomorpha > Paronellidae > Cyphoderus > Cyphoderus albinus. The sequence continues at coordinate 3,984 of VYYJ01000761.1, read as the reverse complement.
CTGGTGTGATTTAGAGCACAGGATGAAGGAGGTCGTTGAGCAGCGCTGAACATGTTATTACTATGAAGTTGCTGATGATGAGGCGGAGGCGTTGGAGACGTTAAAGCGGATGAAGGACTGAGTTGGCGTCGACGTTGCGGATTATTTTGTTTAGATTCTTGTATTAAGTCAATTGCACTACCCGCATGCTTCATATTGATGCCTGTTGCCTTGTACTCGAGATTCTCATCTAATCTGCTCCTACTTCGGCTATTGTTTGAATCGTCGGAAGTTAAGCGTGATAAGGCAGAATCTGTGCTGCGTCTCAATGGACGGGGCGATTCGGCCAGCATGGCTAGATAAAATTCATCCTCGAAAATTTCTCCTTCCGCTTCACTCCGACTCGGTGGCTGCTGTGGTGAAAGTTCCCTATTTTTATTGCCCGGGGCAAACCTAGAATTCCGAGATAATAATCGCCGTGCTCCCATTTTGCCAGGAGAATCATCATGATCGCCAGCACCAGCCACTCGAGCGACTTCCTCGTCAAGGAAGGAATCCGAGTCGTCTTCGGCGCTCATCATTCTATAAATATTTTCCGCTCTTTGTCTGCGACCCATCATGTGACCCCCCTGGTTTCTCATTAAGAGCCATTTATTCATGACGACTTCGTCATCGTCGTCATCATCCATTTCCGAAATATCACGCATTTCACTCGTCGCACCATTATTCTCCACCGAGCAGCCACGTCTCTGATTCATTACTCTATGTCCGTCATGGAGAAGCACGTCCTCCCCAGAAGAGGAGCGTGCTCCAGAGTCTTGAACTGGGGGAACTGGAGACAAGCGAGAATTGTACCTATCAATCACAGTATCAGCGGAGGGAGAGACAATGGCAACTTTCGAGGAATGTTTGCCATTTTGACTGTTACTAATATGAAAGAGATTTGTTCTGGAACCATATTTTTCCTCTTTCTCTCTGTACACAATTTTTTGCTGTTGCTTCACGTAGCTTGGAGGAGCTACAGCGACTTTCACGTCTGAGTCTGACGGACGATTTCCCAGTTTCAGCTCAAAGATCTGCTCTTGCTTGAGAATGTTCTTTCCGTCCGCTATGACGTCCACATTGACTGTGACTTCCTGATAGCCAGCTTTAGTCAACTGGTTCTTGTCCGTCGAGTTATTGTTCGAGCATCCGTCTGACATTTGACCATTACTCTTCTGGAATGGTTCGTGCTGATGTCTGGAAAGAGCAGCTGAGCTGCTACTCAGGAGATCTGTGGTAGTGGCGGAAGCGCAATAGCCATTATAACCATTATTGTTTTCATTTGATGAAGAGCTGCTACTAGCACCACCGCAGCTACCGTTACTTGCAACAGCTGCTCCACTTGAAATCGCTGCACCACCGCCTGACACGACCACAGTCGTTCTTCTGCCACTCTTCCGTACCGAAGCTCGTTTGAAAGAGTAGCTGCGTTGAAACCGGGACGAATCTGTGTCCCGATCTTTACTCTTTTTACGACCGACGAGGCGTCGTAATTTATCCCAAGAAATTGCCTTCATCTTTTCCATTTGAAGCAATCTTTAAAGCGACGCAATAAAATACACACTAGATACTAGATGCTTCGACTTAACAAAGTGGAAGCCTTCGCTTGCTCGATCCCTTTTAAGTCAAGTTTAGAAGGGGAATAAAAAAGGATGACGGGCGAGTAAACAAGGTTATTGTCGATTAAATAAAATTATTCACTGTCCTGCTCGTACCGACTGTCAATGAAGTAATTGTAATTGTGAAGACATCTTCACAGTTACAGTATAAAGTCGCTGTATTTTGATTTTGAACTCGGTTGCTGCCACTCATCTCTTCCTTTCTTTTCTTTCAATGGAATTGAAACACCAACATTTAACAATTCACGTGAGACAATAATGCGCTATTTTTATATACACACAAGTGTGTATTGTGCGCACTAGAAAAGATAATAAAAAAGGGGAGAGAAACAATGTCTCATTTTTTATTGCACACACATGATGCACGCTACGCTACAGTTATAATAATGGAAGTAAGTAAATGTGTGATGTAGTAAGTGCGAAGGACTTTTTCATCACATCTAGGTCAGCAGTAGTAGCAGCGTGTGTTTAATGTGTATAAAAATAAATAAATATACCCAGGAGTTTAAGTTTACACTCACGATATCTCAAAATCTAAAGACATTCGAAAATTGTTATTACTTTCTATACTTGGCTGTAGTGTGACGATTTATTTTATCGTCATCATGATATGCATAGTTCTGCTAAATAACTGGTAACTAAACTAACCCAAGTAAAGTCACATTTAATGGTTAGCTTCAAAGGTTTAGAAGACTTGAAGTGTTTTGCTGTGTCATCCTGCGTATTTTTATTTATCCATTTCTTAAGTACCTCTCGAAACCCCACTTCTCAGAGTACTTTAGTAGTCAGGCAGATATACGTAGTTGAATTAAAGAGACATTTCTCATTTCCCAAAACAACTCGAAAACTCCCCACAAAATGTCTTGTCCTCCGAATGTAGTAGCAACACTAACAAAGAGTAACAGTAATATTAATATTGGTCAGAGGGGATGTTTTGCTTTGCTTAAACTTTCCTTGTTTTTTGTTGGTGAAAGCAAACTTTTCATTCACGTCACACCACACCACAACAAACTCTTCTGCAGTGAAACTAACTGAGTCAAACGAAACATAAGAGTTGAGTCTTTGCGGTGTTTTTCACGTTAATGCGTAGGAGGAGGTTCAGGACCAGCATCAATTCAACTCTTAAATGAAATCTGCGTTGGTCTTCTTTGTAGAGTTTGTGGTAGTATTTGGATATTTTGGCAAGGACGATAAAAATTACTCCTTGCTGCTGTACATAGTAATTTTTGGTTGAAGTTAGCAGTCGCGAAGAACACGTTTCTCCTTTAACGACAATTCTGCCTGCATGCAGTATTGCAGAAAGTTTTATAATGTAACAGTACCTTGTAGATAATGATTGGAGAAATGTGATTGTGAAACAGGAAGCAGGAACTGAAAAGCATCTAGCTCTGCGACACAATTCGTAACTGCGGTTTTAATGTCCACATTTTACGTACGTAATGTATGTAACATTACCTAGTAGTTCAAGGCTTATCCGAAAATAATGTGGCAGCCTAAATAATAATAATGTACAAAACTACACTTTTACTCTACTCTTCAAGTGCGTTAGGACAGGAACATTAATAGAACACATCACCATCAAGGCAGAGACAGAAAAGCCTGAAATGATTATTTTTGCTGACTGAAACAGTCCACTTTAATTTCGGAATGGCTTCATTTCATTTCATTCAAATTTCGTCTTGCTGAACTTATCATTGTTGTGGATTTTATAGTTTCGCTCACTCACAATTTTATTTTTATTTCATTAGAATCCATGTGGAGCAATAACCCAAGGATAATCCAAGATAATTTCCACTGCATCCATTCCACTTTTTGAAGAAACACTTTTTATCACATTTCTCGCAGCGTGTGGCAGTAATTGTAATAATGGTAATGGAGCGTTATTGTGGTGGTGTGCATGCTTTATTACTATTACATATGACACACAATGACGTTAACGTTACTGCGCGTTCGTTGGGTTATCACATCACTAGCGGGCAGGGCAGAAGAATTTTCTTCTACGATAATGGCAGATGACAGAGTAGCGTTGTTCACTCCACTTAATGTTTCCGATAATTGCCACGCACAGTGCTGGCACATTATGCATACTATTCTAAATAACTTTGGTTTGTTTCTCTGCCCTTTTTGATTGTTTGCAAAGACTCCAACCGAAGTGAAGACATCCTTCTTTAAGAATCGTGTTTCATTAATTACTGTTCACAGGCTGTTGTTGTATTTTCTAGTAATACGCAAAAAAATCTTTTTATGACAATTTTGCACGCACATTCACAACAACAACAATAAAATAACACGAAAATTATCCAATACGGTATTGTCCCAAAAAAATTTCGTAATGAAACGTGAT